>JAREIK010002121.1:264697-454050 GCA_029783825.1 Sapria himalayana
ATATATATATTAAAAGTTAGATAGATTAAATAGATAGATATATATATATATATATATATTGGAAAGATATCTAGATGATAATTAGATTGATAGATTGATAGTTTAGATAGATACATAGATAGATAGATTAGTAATATATATATATATATATAATATATATATATATATGCTTAGATAGATATATTAGATTGATAGATAGATTAGATTAGATAGATAGATATAATAGATAAATAGATAGATAGTTTGATTATATATATATATATATATATATATATATATATATATTAGATATTTAGGTGATATAGATAGATTTGATTGAATGATAGATAGTTTGATTATATATATATATATATATATATATATATATATATATTAGATAGATAGATTAGATAGATAGATAATAGATAGATAGATGATAGATAGATTAGATAGATTATGTATATAGATTTGATAGATTATGTATATAGATTTGATAGATAGATAGATTAGATAGGTTGATAGATAGATAGATATATAGATTAAATATATAGATATATAGAGAGATAGATAGATAAATAGATAGATAAATAGATAGATAGATAAATATATAGATAGAATGATAGATTAGATAAATACATAGATATAGAGATTAGATATATAATAGATAAATAGATAGTTAGCTTATATATATATAGATAGCTAGATTGATTAGATAGATAGATAGATAGTTAGCTTATATATTCAGATAGCTAGATTGATTAGATAGATAGATTTATAGATATATAAATTAGATCGAATGATAGATAGATAGATTAGATAGATAGATAAATATATATATTAGATAGATTGATTGATAAATATATAAATTAGATTGATTGATTGATAAATATATAAATTAGATAGATAGATAGTTTGATTATATATAGTATATATATAGATATATTGATTAGATAGATAGATAGATATAGATAGATTAGATAGATATATGTATAGATAAATTAGATAGATAAATAATAGATAGATAGATATATTAAATAGATAGATTAGATAGATAGATAGATTGTTTGATTGATAGATTAGATATATAGATAGATTAGATAAAAGGATAGATATATTAAATATATAAATATATAGATACATTATATAATTATATTGATAGATAGAAGAGTAGATAGATAGATATATAGATAGAAGAGTAGATATAAAGATAGATAGATATTTAGATAGATATATAGATTAGATAGATTGTTAAATAGATAGATAGATAGATAAATTAGATAGATAGATAGATAGATTAAATAGATAGATAGATATATAGATTCGATATATAAATACATAGATTAGATCGAAGGATAGATAGATAGTTTAGATTTATAAAAATATAGATAGATTAGATAGATAGATAGATGAGTAGATAGAAAGATATATAGATAAAAGAGTAGAGATATAGATATATTGATTAGATAGATACATAGATATATAGCTAGATTACATAGATATTTAGATTAGATAAATAGTTAGTTAGTTATATAAATACATTAGATGGATAGATAGATACATAGATAGTTTAGATAGATTAGATATATAGATAGATAAGATAGATTAGGTAGATAGGTAGATAGATAGTTTAGATAAAAAGATAAAAAGATATATATATATATATATATATGTGTGTGTGTGTGTGTGTGTGTGTGTGTGTGTGTGTGTGTGTGTGTGTATGTATATATTAGTTAGTTAGATTGATTGATTAATTAATTGATTGATTGATTAGATATAGATATTTATATAGATATATATATTAAATAGTTAGATAGATATATATATAGATATTGGAAAGATATCTAGATGATAATTAGATTGATAGATTGATAGTTTAGATAGATACATAGATAGATAGATTAGAAATATATATATATATATTATTGCTTAGATAGATATATTAGATTGATAGATAGATTAGATTAGATAGATAGATAGATAGAATAGATAAATAGATAGATAGTTTGATTATATATATATATATATATATATATATATATATATATTAGATATTTAGGTGATATAGATAGATTTGATTGAATGATAGATAGTTTGATTATATATATATATATATATATATATATATATATATATATATATATTAGATAGATAGATTAGATAGATAGATAATAGATAGATTAGATAGATTATGTATATAGATTTGATAGATAGATAGATTAGATAGGTTGATAGATAGATAGATTAGATAGATATATAGATTAAATATATAGATAGATAGAGAGATAGATAGATAAATAGATAGATAGAATGATAGATTAGATAAATACATAGATATAGAGATTAGATAGATAGATAGATAGTTAGCTTATATATATAGATAGCTAGATTGATTAGATAGATAGATAGTTAGCTTATATATTCAGATAGCTAGATTGATTAGATAGATAGATAGATAGATTTATAGATATATAAATTAGATCGAATGATAGATAGATAGATTAGATAGATAGATAAATAGATATATTAGATAGATTGATTGATAAATATATAAATTAGATAGATAGATAGATAAGAGGCAGAATCCAATGGCCATAGGAATTCTACCCCTTAAAACTATTAAAAATCTTCAAAAAAAATTTTATAAAATGATTTAAAAAATATACTTTTTTCTTATCTTTTTAGTAGGAGTGTTGCATCAAGTAGACACAAACAACTCATACTTTCCTTCTTTGGTGATCATTTTTTTGTCCCCTAAAAAAATAGGTTTATATGCCCATATTATTTTAAAATTGTTTTTTTAAAACCTTTTTAGTTAATTTTTATTTGGTTTCGAAATATTAAATTTAAAATTATTGAAATACCCCAAATAGAAATTCAACCAAACAATTCCATAAAATTCAATTCAGCAATATTTAAAATTACAATATGACTCCATGTTAAATATTCTATGAATGTAAAAAAAGACTTATTTACCCTCACATAATACAATAATACACAAAAATCAACTCAAATATATTATTTACCAAAATTTTAAATTTAGAGAATATAAAAGTAATGACAAAATAATTTGTAAAAAAAGATATAATCAAATCTAAGGATCATTTATTCCACAAGTTTGCAAAAAAAGTATTCTATATATTTGTGTATTTCAAAGTAGAGTAATATGTTAACTTTGTTATTTTACCTATATTAATAAAGTAGATAGTCCTAAATTGTTTATTGACAGGGATATATTATCAATAAAGATCTATAATTATATAGGACATACAAGTAATAACTAAGATTTTCATTCATATATTAATCTCATAGGAATTGTACTGAAAATTTGATCAATCAATAATGAGATCATTATTCTAGTATATGAAATAATTTAGAAATTTGGTAGAATCTTTGATCATAGAGTTTGCTTATTTTTATTCATGTGAGGTATGTTTAAATAGTTCAGTTCATATTGAGTTTGAATATATATTGAATGTTAGATTATTATCAGAATGCCTCATTTGCCTTAATAGCAATAAGATATCTATCATCATTGAGTCTATCTTAATGATTGTCGCCTCATACATTTCTCTTTAGTATTTTATTAATGAGACAACAAATCTTCTATGCTTGATGATCATTCACAAATCTATATTTTTAGGCAACTCATCATCTTCCATTAATGATTTTTTCAAATGTACAATATTATTCTTTGACCTCTAGAATCTTAAAGACTTTGAACTAATATGGTATTAAAGTATTTATACTTTTAAATTCGTAACTACCATACTCAAATAATTAATATATTTCTTTCTTTGAATATAGTTTCATGTGGTTATACATATAGTTATACTTATATTTATATATGTAGGTATAAATATGTTTTCATTTAATTTTATATATGCGTACATATAGTTATCTATAAGTATAGATATAGTAAAATACATTTTTATATACTTATATATAAAAATGTATATTAAATATATGTTGTTAATTATATATTTATATATAGTTATGTATAATGTTTTTTTAGTTATACATTTAGGCAAATACAATTATTTATAATTATATGTTCTTATACCTATAGTATATATAGTTAAAAATAGATTTATATATCGTTAAACATATAGTTATATATAGATATTTATGTATAATGGCATATGATTACATAATTAAACAAGTGTTTAGATATAATATTTGTGTTTATAATATTTTTATAAATGTTACTTATATATAATTATATATATGTAACACTTTTATAAATATTATATAGTATATATATCACATTTATATAAACATTATAAATATTCTATGTTTATATAAAAATTAATATGTTATATAAATGTTTACAAAAATGTATAAACATTTTATGTTATATTATTATTATATAAACATTAATACATTTGTATTAATATTTATATATAACATTATATGTTAATATAAACATATAAGTGTTTATATATAATGTAATATATACATACATAAATAGATAGATAGATATATATATATATATATATATATATATATATATTAAAGTATAGATATTTATTTATAATGTCATACAATTTAATAAATGTATAAAAGTTTATATATACTATTATCTATTTATAATTTATCGAAAGACAACAAAAATAGAACCCATTAAATATTAAGTTTGTTTTTTCTTAAGTTATAGAAGCAAAAAGCATCAAGCATTATTTATTTTCTTTAGTTACAAAAGGAGAAAACAAAATGCAAACATTTAGTATTTGAAATCAATAAAACCCTAAAAATTTAAATAGAAAAAGAACAAAGAATGAGTGGAAGAAGAAAAAGAAGAAAAAGAAGAGGAAGAAAAAAAAGAAGAAGAAAAGAAGAAGAAGATTAAGAAAAAGAGGAATAAGAAGAAGAATATGAAGAAGATGAAGAAAAAGAAGAAGAGTATAATGAAAAAAATGAAGTGGAGGATGAAGAAGATGAAAGAGAAGATTTAAATATGATGAAGAGGAAGAAGAAGAAGGACAAGGTTAAAGAGAAGCAAAATAATAAGAGTAATAAAAAAAGAAGTATAAGAAGCAAAAGTAAAAGAAGAATAAGAAGAAGTAAAAGAAGAAAAAAATAATAATAATCAGAATAAAAAGATGAAGAAAAAGAAAATAAGAAGAATAATATGTTGAAGAATAAAAAGAAGAAGATGAAGATTAAAAAGAAGAATAATAATAATAAAAGAAAAAGACAAAGAATAAGAATAAGAAGAGAGAAAAATAAGAAAAGTAAGAAGAAGAAAAAGAAAAGAATAAGATGATGATGATGCGGAAGAAGATGATGATGATGAAAAAGAATAAGAAGAATAATAACTAGAGTAAGTAGAAGATGAAGATTAAGAAGAAGAAAAATCGGAATAAAAATAATTGGAAGAAGAATAAGATGATGATGATGATTATTACAAAGAATAAGAAGGGGAAGAGAAAAATAACATGATAAAGAGGAATAAGAATAAAAAAGAAGAAGTAGGAGAAGAAAAAGAAGTAGAAGAAAAAAAAATGAAGAGGTAGAAAAATAAGAATAACAAAAAGAATGATAAGAAGAAAAAAAAGAAGAATAAGAAGAAGGAAATAAAGAAAAAAAAGGAGAAGGAGAAGAAGAAGAAGAAGAAGAAATAGAAGCAAAAGGAATAAGAAGTAGAACTAGAAGCTAAAGTAGAAGTAGATATAAAATTAGAAAAAGAATAAAAATAAAATAAGGAAAAGAGGAAATACAAAGATGTGGAGGAAGAAGAAGAGTAAGAAAAAGAATAGTAATAAGAAGTCAGAAAAAAAAGAAGAAGAAGAGAAATAAAAAGTGGGATAAGAAAAAGAAAAAGAAGTATTAGAAGATAAAGAAGAATAATAATAATAAATAATGCAAAAGAAGAAGTTGGAGAAGAAAAAGAAGTATTAGAAGAGAAAGAAGAATAATAAAATATGAGGAAAAAGTGGAAGAAGAGGAAGAATAATTTAACAAATAAAAATATGAAGTAGAAGAATAATAAGAAGAAGAAGAACATGATCAAGAACTTGAAGAAAAATAAGTAAAGGAAGGATAACGAGAATAAGTAGAATTAGATGATTTAGAAGAACAAAAGGAATAGAAGAAAAAAAAAGTAAGTAGCACAATAAGAGGAGGAAGAAGAAATAGAATAAGATGAAGAAGAAGAAGATTAAGATGAAGAAGAAAGAGAGGAAGAAGTAGAATAAGAAGAGAAGAAGAATGAGATGAAGATAATGATAAAAAAAATAATAAGTAGAATATTAATAAGAATAATAAGAAGTAGAAGGTATTAAAGAAAAAGAAGAGGAAGAATATAAATAAGAGCAAGAAAAATAGGAACAATAAGAATAAGTACTAGAAGAACAACAAGAAGAAGAATAAGAAGAATAAGATGAATAAGAAGAGGCTAAGTAAGAAGAAGAAAAAGAAAATAAGAAGTGGGAGAAGAAAAAGAAGAAGAAAAATAAGAAGAAAAAGAATAAGAAAAGTAGTAGAAAAAGAAGAATATTTAGAAGAAGAAGAAAAAGAAGAAAAGAAGAAAAAGAAGAAAAAGAAGAAAAAGAAGAAAAAGATATATTAGATAGATAGATTAAATAGATAGAAAGATAGATGGATAAATTAGATAGATAGATAATAGATAGATAAATAGAAAGATAGATTGATAGATAGAAAGATTAGATTTATAGATAGCTATATGAATCAGATAGATGGATAAAAAGATATAAAGAAAGAAGAATAGATAGATATATAGATTGATAGATAGATTAGAAAGATAGTTAGATAGATTATATAGATTAGATAGATTATATAGCTAAATAGAAAGATTAGATAGAAAGATAGATAAATAAATAGATTATATAGAAAGATTAGATAGATAGATAGATTAGATAGATAGATTAGATAGATAGATAGATAGATTAGATAGATAGATTGATAGATTAGATTGATAGATAGATAGATAGAGAGATTATATAGATAGATAGATTAGATTGATTAGATTGACAAAGAGATTTGATAAATTAGATAGATCAATAGATTAGATAGATAAATAAATAGATTAGATTATAATATAGATAGATAGATTATATAGATAGATAGATATATAAATAGATAGATTAGATAGATAGATAGATAGATTAGAAAGATAGATTAGATAGATAGATTAGATAGATAGATTAGAAAGATAGATTAGATAGATAGATAGATAGATAGATTAGATAGATATATATATTAGATAGAAAGATAAGAAAGATAGATTAGATAGATTGATTGATTAGAAAGATAGATAGATAGATTAGATAGATATCTTAGATAAATAGATAGATAGCTTAGATAACTACATAGATAGATAGATTTGATAGATAAATTTATTAGATAGATAGATAGATTAAATTAGATACATAGAGAGATTAGATTGATAGATGATAGATAGATTATATAACTAGATAGATTAGATAGATAGATATTTAGATATATAGATTAGATAGATAGATTAGATAAAAAAATAGATATATTTCATTGATAGATAGATAGATTAGAAAAAAAGATAAATAGATTAGATAGATACTTAGATAAATACAGAGATTAGATAGATAGATTAAATCGATATTTTAGATAGATAGATATATTAGATAGATAGATAGATATATAAATAGATTAGATAGATAGATAAATTAGATAGATAGATTAGAAAGATAGATAGATAGATTAGATAGATAGATTAGATAGATATAGAGAAAGATAGATAGTTTAGATAAATAGATAGATTGATTAGATAGATTAGAAAGATATAGAGAAAGATATGTAGTTTAGATAAAGAGATTGATTGATTAGATAGTTAGATAGATAGATTAGATAGATATAGAGAAAGATAGATAATTTAGATAAATAAATTGATTAATTAGATAGTTAGATAGATAGATAGATTACTTAGAAAGATTAGATAGATAGATAGATAGATTAGATAAATTAGATAGATAGATAGAGAGATTATATAGATAAATAGATTAGATAAATAGATAGATTAGATAAATTAGTTTGATAGATTAGATAGATAGATAATATATAGATAGATAGATAGAGTAGATGGATAGATAGATAAATAAATAAATAGATTAGATAGATAGATAGATATTTAGATAGTCAGATAGATTAGATAGAAAGATATATATTTAGATAGATAGATATAATTGATTGAAGATTAGATAGATAGATAGATATATAGATATATAGATAGATAGATAAAATTGATTGAAGATTAGATAGATAGATAGATATATAGATACATAAGATAGATGAAATGATTAAATAACTAGGTATAT
This sequence comes from Sapria himalayana, assembly GCA_029783825.1. Taxonomy (NCBI): domain Eukaryota; kingdom Viridiplantae; phylum Streptophyta; class Magnoliopsida; order Malpighiales; family Rafflesiaceae; genus Sapria; species Sapria himalayana. Next base: position 272,986 of record JAREIK010002121.1, read on the forward strand.
TATATAGAAAGATATTTATATATCAAGATTAGATAGATAGATAGATAGATAGATTAGATAAATGGATTGATAGATAAAAAGCATAGATAGACAGATAGATTAGATATATAGATTGATTAGATATATATATAGATTAGATATATAGATTAGATAGATAGATTAGTTAAATAGATTAGATATATATATATATATATTAGATAAATAGATTAGATAGATAGATAGATTAGATAAATAGAAAGATTAGATAGATAGATAGATTAAATAGCTAGATATATAAATAGATTTGATAGATATGTAGATTAAATTTATAGATTGATAGTTATTTTCGATAGATAGATTAGATAGATAGATATATTAGATAGATAGATAAATAGATTAGATATTAAGATAGATGAGATAGATAAATAGATAGATAGATAGATGAGATTGATAGATGAGATAGATAGATAGATTATATAGATAGATTAGATAGATAGATAGATATATTAGATAAATAGAAAGATTAGATTAGATAGATTGATTAGATAGCTAGATAGATTGGATAGATAGATAGATTATATAGATAAATAAATAGAGAGATAGATAGATAGATAGATTATATAGATAGATAGATAAATAGATTAGAGAGATAGATATATAGTTTAGATAGATAGATATATAGTTTAGATAGATAGATAGATATATAGATAGATAGATTGTTATATATATAGATAGATTAGATCGATTTTATAGATGGATAGATAAACATATGGATAGATAGATTATATAGATAGATATATTATATAGATCGATTAAATAGATAAAAAATTAAATAAATAGATAGATAGATAGATTGATTGATTAGATATATAAATAGATAAAATAGATAAATAGATAGTTTAGATAGATATATATATATATATATATAAGATAGATAGATAGATACATAGATTAGATAAATTGATTGTTTGTTTGTTTGATTGTTTGATTAATAGATAGATAGATAGATAGATTATATAGTTACATAAATGATTGATAGATAGATAGATATATAATTAGATAGATATAAAGATTAGATAGATAAATTAGATAGATAGATTATATAGATAGATAGATTAGATAGTTAGACATATAGATAGATAGATAAATAAATTAGATAGATAAATAGATTAGATCGATAGATGGATTAGATAGATAGATAGATTAGATAAAAAAATAAATAGATTTATTAGATAGATAGATAGATATATTAGATGGATAGATAGATTAGATGGATAAATAGATTGATTGATTAGATACATACATAGATATATATATATTTAGAAAGATATATAAATAGATAGATAGGATAAATATTTAGAGATAAAGATAAATAGATATATTTGATAGATTGATAGATATATTAGATAGATAGATAGATTAAATAGATAGATTAAATAGATAGATAAATAGAAAGATAAATTAGATAGATAGATAGATATATTAGATAGATTAGATAGATAGATAGTTTAGTTATATAATATATAAATAGATTAGATAGATTAGATAGATTAGATAGATATAAGATAGAAAGATTATATAGATTGGATAGATTAGATAGATTAGATAGATAGATAGATAGATTATATTGATAGATAGATTAGATAGCTAGCTAGATTAGATAGATAGATAGATTAGATATTGATAGATAGATAGATTAAATGGATAGAAAGATAGTTAAATTAGATATGTAGATTAGATAGATTGAATATAAAAAATATTAGATAGATTGATTGTTTAGATAGATAGATAGATTAGATAGATAGATATATAGTTTCGATAAATAGATAGAGAGATAGATTGATAGATTAGATAGATGGATAGATTAGATAAATAGATGATATATTGATAGATAGATGGATAGATTAGATAGATGAATACATTAGATAGATAGAGATATAGATAGATAAAAAAGATTAGAAAGATTGATACTTAAGATAGATAGATAGATTATATATATAGATAGAATAGATAGATAGATAGATAGATAGATAAATTGATTTTATATATAGATAGATAAATTGATTTGATAGATAGATAGATAAATTGATTTGATAGATATATAGATAGTTTGGATAGATAGTTGGATAAATAAATTAGATAAATAGATATATAGATTGATTGATATATAGATATATTAGATATATAGATAGATATATAGATAGATAGATTAGATAGTTAGATTGATAGATAGATAGATTGATTAGAGATTAGATAGATTAGATAAATAAATAGTTTAGTTATATAATATATAACTAGATTAGATAGATTAGATAGATATCTAGATAGAAAGATAGATAGATTGGATAGATTAGATACATTAGATAGATTGGATAGATTAGATACATTAGATAGATTAAATAGATTAGATAGATTAGATAGATAGATAGATTAGATAGATAGTTAGATTAGATAGATAGATTAGATAGATAGATAGATAGATAGATAGATTAGATAGATTGATAGATAGATTGATTGATAGATTAGATATTTTGATAGTTAGATAGATTAGATGGATAGATAGTTAAATTAGATATGTAGATTAGATAGATTGAATATAAAGAAATATTAGATAGATTGATAGTTTAGATAGATAGATAGATAGATTAGATAGATAGATAGATATATAGATAGATAGATAGTTTCGATAAATAAATAGAGAGATAGATTGATAGATTAGATAGATAGATAGATTAGATAAATAGATGATATATTGATAGATAAATGGATAGATTAGATAGATGAATAAATTAGATAGATATAGATATAGATAGATAAATAGATAGATAAAAAAGATTAGAAAGATTGATACTTAAGATAGATAGATAGATAGATTATATATATAGATAGAATAGATTGATAGATAGATGGATAAATTGATTTTATATATAGATAGATAAATTGATTTGATAGATAGATAGATAGATAAATTGATTTGATAGATATATAGATAGTTTGGGTAGATAGATGGATAGATAAATTAGATAGATAGATATATAGATTGATTAATATATAGATAGATTAGATATATAGATAGATTAGATATATAGATAGATATATAGATAGTTAGATAGATAGATTAGATAAATAGATATATAGATTAGATAGATAGATAGACTTAATAGATTATATCGATAGATTAGATAAATTAGATAGATAGAAAGATTATATAGATAGATAGATTAGATAGATATATTAGATAGATTATAATTTAGATAGATTAGATAGATAGATATATGATAGATATATAGAGATATATATAGATAGATATATAGAATAGTTACATAGTTAGATAGATTAGATAGCTAGATAGATTTGATAGATAGATAGAGATTACATAAATAGATATATTAGATCGATATATAAAGAGATAGATAGATAGATTAGATTGACATATATATTATATATATAGATAGATATAAAGATAGATCAGAAGATAGTTAATATACTAAATGTATAATAACATATAACTATATGTAATTGTATTTAACTATATTTATAACTATAGATTAAACAATAAACATTGTTGAAAAAGATGAAAGTTGTTCTAAATGAATAAGTTTTAATCATATGACCATTCAATGTGACAAGTCAACAATTACTCTTGTAAGTGTTATTTAAAGATAAATACTTAAATTGTTTAAATGTATCCAAAAATTTTTGATGAGATATAAAAAAATATATCCATGTGCTCATTAAAAGTATCATTCATGTTTTTTTTTAGGATTTAAAAATAGTTTTTAAAAATATTACTAATGATATTTTTTTGTCATAAAAATATTTAAAATTATTTTTAGCCATATAAACACTCAATTTTATAAGAATTAAAACATTGATTAAGATTTTTAATATTAGTTTTTATAGTTTGTTCTTGTTAAAATAATAAATATATCTTTTTTTTATAATCTTCTTCTCACTTTAAGTTATTTTAGGATTTTATAAATTATAAATTATATCAAATATTATGAATTTGTATGCCTGTAAATGTATTTCATATTATATTCATAAAAACATATTGAATTCAAAAAATTTATAACCATATATATATATATATATATGAAATACTTTTTTATTATTTCATATTATTAATTTTATTTGTGAATTAATAATATAAATTTATCCATAAATTATAAAAAAATATGAGATAGTATAAATTTTGTATGGTTAAACATTTATACAAATATTTTTTGGTTTTATGAAATAATATGTATTTTTAATAAGTGAAATAATATGAATATTTGATTACCAATTAATAGTTTTTATGGTTATTAGTAATATTAATTTTTTTCTCCATTGTTATAACTATAAATAAATTTTTTTTTCTGAAATTTATTTCATTAATTTATAAATAATATTACAAAAAATAACCATAAAAAATTCATATACTATTGACCATAAATTTATTTATTTATGAAATAATATAATTAATCGTTAAATATATAATTCATAAACTACCATCGATGACGAGATACATTAGTCTCCCGCTTACGTATGCAACTTGAACCTTAGATGTTAGTGCGTACTTTAACGTTAGGTGCATACTTTAACGGTAGGTGCGTTCTTTAGACTCTCCACTCCCAAATTGCTTGCTTTTCATTGCAATTTCGAATAAACTTAATGACAAGGGTCTGAATGAGTCCCAACGCTGTGATATAATTTCAAAACTCAGTAAGATGAACACTTCAAGCAAATGCTTCCTAGCACATGAGTACGATATTAGTGAAGGCTCTATCCGAAAAGTTTATGAGAAATGAAAGTCGATTCTATAGCAATCAGCTTTGCTTTCCGAAGAAACCAAGGAGAAAACCTTACGTGCTTCAGTCGGAAGATTTACCGAACTTGAAGATATGATGTACACCTGGATTGATAGCATGTGTCGTGCCAGGCTCCCTGTTCTGCCAATCTCTCATCATTGCCAAAGTAAAAAGTATTGCTTCTACTTTATCGATCCCGGAATTAGATTTCAAGGTGGCGTGGCAATGACTTGGTCATTTTAGGGCACGTTGAAATCTACAGAAAATGATTTTCCAAGGAGAAGAAGTTGAGGTTGACAAAAGCAATCCAGAATTGCTATCAGATTTAAAAGAGTTATACTATATCAATGCTCAATATGACCCTGAGAATGTCTACAACATGGACGAAACCAGCTTATTTTTCTGTTTGCTTCCCAGATATACCCTTCTAATATCAAATGAGGACATTTCAAGCACTAGAAGCAAAAAGTGAGCCAAAGATCGTTCTTCTCTGAAAGTATGCACCAAAGCATCTGGAACACATAAAATTTCATTCCTATTGATTGGAATGCCGAAAGAGTCACCGTGTATTAAAGGCTGTCAGTTGCCAGTTCCTTATTTCAATCAAGTGAAAACATGGATGGACGTGGAAACCTGCTGCAAATTGTTCAGTGAGGTCTTTGTTCCGGAAATCAGAAAATGAACCGGTCACCATGTATTAAACATCCATGTCATTTTCTTTCCGCCAATCTGTACCAATTGGAAACATCCATGTGATATGAGATTCATCGTAGCTCTCAAGAAATGATACAAGTATCTATATCTCAAGGATGTCCTTGACTTTTATGAGCTTGATGAGGAGTCAAAGTAGCGAAAAAAAATCTAGGCAAATGATTAAATCGAGGTGCAGCAAGAGTTTCCTATGGAAATCCAGCACACCTATTGGATGCCGCATGCTATGTCAAAGAAGCCTGGGGTTCCGTCTTGTCCAGCTCTATCAAAAATGCTTTCAATAAGGCGGAGCTAACGAACCTGGAAATAGAACTAGAAGCTAAAAGGAAGTTTACTGCATAGCTACTCAGTTGGCCAATCATTGGATCCTCAAATATTTCGATCAATCAATCATAATTAGTAGAATTTGTTCATATTGATGACGAGAACAATGCAGAATATGCCTCGGTAGTATTGGAAGATGTCGAAGAGGTGATGGAATCGATGAAGATTATGGGAAAAGAAGTTGATGAAGATGTTACTCGCCGAATGTTGGTTCAGCTGATATATTTCAATTTTAGGGATTCAAAGCTTTGTATAAGCGGATTCTCGATATTGAAGATCAGCTACTCAGTTTTGATGTTCAAGCAGAAGCCAAAGAAGCATTCGACGATCTCAAAAAATCTTTTGAGTAGTTCTAGAGCAAAATTCGGGCTCTTGTCCTCAAAGCCAGATGCAAAAAAAAAAAACAAAACTTGTGCCAGATGATGATCCATGACATGTTCCACTGACAAATATTGAACCCTAAAATTTTTGGAATAATATGCATACTTAACCAGGATGCGTGCTTAAACGGGTGCGTACTTAAGTGGGAGATTACTGTAATTGCAATCCAGACTCAAGGTAGTCCCGGCATGGGTTTGAAAGAGAACCTAGGTATCTCTATCTTCTCTCCCTTCTTCCTCATGGCTCACATACAAATAATTGATGCAACAAAATTTTGAGATAATGCAGCTCAATTGTCTGGTATAGTAGTGCAAGCATGAGAAAGAATGCAATGCCATAATAGGGCAGACAAGGAAGAATAAAATTTTCCTGCTTGAGAGCCTTATGGATGGTGTTCTACCTGAGAAGTTTTTGGAAGAGGAATTAGGATCACTTATTGATGAGCACGAGGTTTGTGATATTGCTTGTGTTTTGCTGGGTGTCATGTTCTTTACTTTATCAATTGATATGTTGTTCTTTAGATAGCTTTTTGGAGGATAAATTGTGTATTGCTTGACTTTATCAATTGCTTGTGTTTTACATTGAGGCATGCTTGGCACACACAAGCACACTTCGAGAGTGAACCATAGTACATTTACCTTTATTAAAAAAAAAACTAGTGATAAAGATGGTGTCACTCCAGAAACATTGATGGTGGTGGTAATAATAATCTACTACCTCTAATTTCATAGTACTATCTGAACCACATATATGATACACACACACACACACACACACACACATACACACACTATAAAAAAATTGGTTTTAGCTAGGGAATTTTAGCTAGGGATCAATCCCTAGCTAAATTACAGCGGATTAGCTAGGGAATAACAAGAGATTAATGTTTTTTTTTTCAAAAAAAAAAAGCAACGGATTAGTGACGGAATATTTTTTGTAAATTCCGAAAAAAAAACGGGGGATTTAACAACAGATTTAGAGACGGATTAGCGACAGAATTAGCGATGGATTAGTGACGAAAAATTTTCATAAATTCCACTCAAGAAAAGCGAGGAATTTATAAACAGATTAGTGACGGAATTAGCTATGGATTAGCGAGAGATTTTCCTTCGCTAATAATATTTATCATTTAACAACAGATTTAGCGACATATTTTCCCTTGCTAATAAAATCCATTATTTAGCGATGGATTTAGTGACAGAATTTCTCTTGCTAATAAAAGCGATGATTTAGTGACAGATTTAGTGATGAAATTTCCATTGCTAATAAAATCTATTATTTAGCAACAAATTTAGCGATTGAATTTTCCTTGCTAATTGAATCCATGATTTAGTGACGGATTTAGCAACAGAATTTACCTTGCTAATAGAATCCATGATTTGGCGACGTATTTAGCGATGAAGTTTTTCATTCTAATAAAATATATGATTTAGCGACAGATTTTCTAGAGCTAGTAAAATACGTAATATAGCAACGAATTTTTCCTATCTTATAAAATCCGTAATTTAGCTATGGATTTAGCGACGGTATTTCTCTAGCCAATATTTATTTATATAATTTTTTTATTATTTTTTATTTGTTTTAATATTTAATTTAATTTTGTTTATTAAATATATGTTAATGGTCTATAGATGAGCAATCTTTGAAACCAAGGTTTTAAAACCCATCCGAGGTATTGACCCGAAAAGGGGAGAGGGTCAAAGAGTCAGAGGTTCAACCGGGTCGAACTGGGGTTCGACCGAAGGGATAGACCTAGTCTATATATAAAATAAAATATATATTTTTTCTTATATATAAAACTTAATTTTCATTGAGTAATAAATTTAAAGAGATACATCTAATACATATTAAAAAGATACATCCAATATATAATCAAGTTCATACTTCATATAATAATAAAATTAGATAATTTACAAGTTACATTAGATTAGACATTGTCATCTCCATCTCGAAGTAGTAAAGATGGATTACTTGAACATCCACTGCAAATATCACTAGCTCTGAATATATCAACTCCTAAATTGTTGTCATAAAAATTTTTTAAAAATAACTCATTTAACATAAAATAAATAAATACATATAACAAAATAAAATAACACATAAATTTAAAAAAATTACCTTGGGCGCCAACAATATTGATAGTCTCAGTAAGCGCAGGAACTAAATTATTTTGACTAATAATATTAAAAAAAATAAAATAAAAAGTTGAAAATTGTGTAGTTTTTTCAGAAACGGTGCCGCATGATCAAAAAAAAAATCTGACGGGTCAACCGTGTTAGCAGTTCAAGCTGCGGGATACAACTGGGTGGCCGGTTTTATCCTAATTTTTTGCTCTCCCGATTTTTTCCGCAACCGGACTGGTTCCCAGCTTGGTCCTTGGTTTTTCCGGTTTGACCGGCCGGGTCGGTCCTGGTTTCACAATCATGCTTGAAACATACATTATCCTCGTAAAATCATAAAAAAATTATATTATAAATAAATAATTTAAAAAATATCCAAATACAAAAAACAATTATATATATTAATAATGACTAAATTAACTATTTTTATGATGTATTCATTTTTTATAAAATTATACAAAAAAAATTTCTAAAATTTTAAAATAAGAAACTTATAGATTTGAATTAAATTAACATTAAATAATAAATTCAATAAGTATAATAAATTTTTTCTTTATTTTAAAAATTAAATCAGCATATATTAAAATTTCTATTAATATAAATATAAATTAATTCATTGTATAATAAAATAGAAAATATTTTATAAATTATCTGAATTGACAAATAAACTAGTAAAAATTAATATTATTATAACTAAAAAATATTTTATTATTACATAAATCTTTTAAATAAATAAATAATACAATATTTGAAAATCTTGATATATAATAAAAATATAATTTTTTAATAAAGTTAAAAGAAAATAAATTAATATTTATAAATAAATACATAGATGTTTGCTCTTAAAAAAATTTATATGAATTAAACAATTGAGTAATATTTTGACTATTAGCTTTTAACATTAAGTTTTTATTAAAATAATAAATATAACTTATTTTAATTATCTTCTCACTTTAAGTAATTTATTGAATTTTAAAAATTATTAATAATATCAAATAATATGAAATTTTAAGCCTTTAAAATTATTTCATATTATCTTCATATAAATTAATACAAATTCTTAAAAATTTAAAACGATAAAATATAAATTTTTATATATTTTTTAACATTGATAGTATTTTATAACTTTTAGATGAGTGACTAGAAGGCAAATCATCTTTTCATTTATGTCTTATTATATGGAGTTTGTTAATTTTGTACCTATTTCATTTTTTTTAATAAGGCTAAATATTTTTTTTATTGTTTATATATTTATTGTTTATATTAATAATATAATAAAAAATTTTAATGTGTTTATTTTTCATTTGTACCTTGCAACACACACATTAATAATGTTCGAAAAAAATTTTAAAGTGAATAAAATTAATTAGTCTTTTTGATTATATATATATATATATATATATATATATATATTATTTATTTAATGTTATAATAATTAAAAATATAAAAAATTTGATTATCTTCTTTGACACCGATTATCTTTTTCGACACTAACGCTTAAGTTACGCGAATCTCCACAAAATGCTATCCATCCCTCGACACCGATGCTTCAACATATATTCGATTTCAAGGTTTAAGTTTTAGATTTTATTTGATTTGAGATATGTTTTATACATTTATTCTTCATCAATTAACTTGATTAAGCTTAAGTTTTAAAGTTTCTGAAATTCTTCTCCTTTATTCACCATGGCGTTCTTGGATTGTGTATATATACTTAATCGTATACATAATTCATGCATTTGGGATATAATGCATTGTCATTATGTGGATTTTGATGGTGCACAGTAGGTATGCCGAATTAAAAAAATTTTCAATATAAATAACTACATACTGTATACAATAACAGTATACATAAATATAAGTTTGCTTAAAATAAGTGTGTTTAAACATAATTATATATATATAACTATAAAAAAAGTATACATAAACTATTTAAACATAATTATATTTATAATTTTTTTAAATACAATAGATGTGAAATGAAAAAATTGTTATGCATTGTTTGGGCATGTTGGTATTAAGTGGGTGAACTTCTTTATCATGGTTTGGGTGATTTTGATGCTATAGTTTGCTGGTATCTTTTTTTTGTTATGGTTATAAATATTTTTATTTAAAACTTCAATTATTCATGGTCCATTGCTAATGTTTTTGTTCACGGGTGTTCTTGGGTGAGGAGCACTAAAAAAAGTGCATATGTTCTTGATTTATTATCTATATTGCATGAAGAGCACAAAAAGATGATTCGAATAAATATTCTAAAAAATAAATTTTTTGAATAATTATTTAAAAATAAATAATTTTAATCTGTATTTTGCTATTTTATGAATGATAAAATGAAAGTGTGTGTATGATCATAGTTTGTGTTATTTATGGTAAGTTTTTTTGCATTGTATTTTTTGATAGTGTAAGTTTTTTGTTGTGTTCATTTATTTTATGGTAGTGTGTATATGTGTATAATAATTTTTGCATTATTAAAATTACTATGTGCTATGCATTTAACGTCATTTTTGAAAAATATAGAAAAGCCATTTTGGTTAATCTATTCATAATTTTTAGTAGTGTGTATGTGCGTGTGTGTGCAATAAAAATAATGTGAATATATATATATATATATATATATATATATATATATATATATATATATATATATTCTATTTATTAATTCAACTCTATTAAGTATAGTTTGGGAAAATGAAAAATAATTTTGTGATTTAATTCAAAATTATTATATTTAATTAACTGGTTTGGTATTTGAGTTATAATATTTTTTGAATAGGTTTGAAACCCATTGATGGTTATCTTTTGATAATCTTTTGAGATTGGAAGACATATCAATTGAATATTCATGTCTTTGCTTGCTCTATTGATTTGTTGTTGTTAGGTAACCAAACTTTTTGATAGATTAATCTTGTCATAGATAAAATATTATCATTAAAGGAGACCATAGTTAGTCTTTCAAGACCTTAGTTTCTCTAATGGAGATGATTTGTAGAACATATATTACCAACCTCAAGACCATTTACCTTGTAATAAAATGTATATTGATGTTGTATCATGGTTGATGTGTGAGATACATATATCACTATGCTCTATCAAATCAAGGAAGTTGTCAACAATGGCAAATCAACCACTCAAACATATGCTCTAACAAATGGATTCCTATATGTTGCAAGTTGATACTCATCTATTATTAATCTTGCACATTTGGTAATTAATCTACCCTTTATACTCGATTTGCAATTAGATACTCATCTATTAGTAAGCTTTCTCAATTGAACTATAATCTATATTTTTATCTTTGATTAATGAGAAGGTATAATGGAATATACTATAGACCATATTAAAGATAAAGTATAGAGAAATATTATCTCATCTATAAATGAGCATTCTCATTTGAAAGTAGATAATCATTTGTGGTAGTAGCAGTACAAGAAGAAGAAGTAGAAAAAGATGAAGAATGATCAGTAAGAGAAGGAAAAAAAGTTTAAGATGATGAAAAAATTAGAGTAGCCTTATAGCTCTTAAGTAGCAATTACATGCATTACAAGAAATCCTAATCATTCTAATCTTCAAATAGAAAAAAATATTAGGCTTGCATCTCTTAAATTACAAAACAAAATAACAAAAACAATTTAATATTATGCATTGATACCACTAAAAGGTAGGAATATTGCTCTAAGAAGTATTTTCTTAAATTAGTTCAATTTTAAAATTTTATCAAATAGATTTTTTTGACAATAATAGTACTATTCTTTATGATTTGTTGCATCAAAAAACAGCACTAACTTTTATCTAACTTTGCAAAAAAAAAAAAGGAATTCCTCCACAACACTAATAATAATAATAATAATAATACTTAATATTTTCATCCCTTAATCTACACACACACACACACACACACACACACACACACACACATAATAATAATAATTATGTTATGGAATCCAAAAAAATATATATATATGAATTGGGTTATATTTTAGTATCTATATTCCGATACTCATAATTATCCCAATATAATTAAAAAAAAACATTATGCATAAACACGTTTCAGCTTACTCAGTATGCAAAAATGAGTTAATGCATATGTTTATGCATACAGAGTATTTATGAACTCCATATGCATATGTTTTTGTTTATGAAATAATGAGTTTTTACATAAACTCATATGCATACTTGAGTATATGCATTCCGTATGAAAAAAGGAAGGTAATTATCAGTATATAAATCTGGAAGACCTAAATCATAAATATTTTGGATTTAGGTCCCCAAATGTTATATTAAAATTAAAAATTGTAAAAAAAATATAATTATTTTCATGTTGGTTCCCCTTAACATTTTTTCCTATAATATTATAATTTTTATCCACTTTTGTTGCACCGAAATGCATCAACTTTGTTTATCTCACATAAGTTTTTAAAAAATTTAAATCTAAAAATAATAGTTTCAGAAATCAAAAATCAATTTTTGATTCTCATAGAGTTTACCAAAATATACTTCTTCAAAGAACAATGATAGATTAAAACCCAAGGCTTACACCCATTTAATGATGCCACCAACCATCCAACTAGTAACTTTTTAGAAATCTTGGATAAAAAAATCTTTATCATTATAACGTAAGTAGGATTTGATTATTTTAAGTGTTTAGAATTAAAAGTATTTTGTGTAACTATATGTATACCCACATGTAACTATATTTATAATTACATGTATAATAACATACTATATTATATTTAACTATATGTATATAACTATGTATAAATATTTGTATAACTATATATAAATATTTGTATAATCATATAACACTCTACAACATTAAATATAACTATATTTATAACTATGTATACATATATGTAAATCTATATATTTATTGATAACTTTATATATTTGTGTATAACTATTTGTATGAATATATTTATATATAACTATATGTTTAAATATATAAAAATATTAATAGCTATATATACTATATGTATAATAACATATAACTATATTTATAATTACTTGTATTAAAACATAAAACATTATGTTTAATTATATGTGTGTGTGTGTATATATATATTTATAAAACTAAATAAAATTTTATATAATTAAATATAACTATATTTTTAACTATTTATACATTAATGTATACATATATGTAAATCTATATATTTATTTAAAATATTGTATATATTTATGTATAACTAAATATAACTACTCGTATGAATATATATATATTTATACACACACACAACTAAATGCTTAACAATATACAAATTTTTATAACTATATATATTATATGTATAATAACATATAACTATAAATAATTCTATCTTACTATATGTAAACCTATAAAAACTTTATACATAACTATATTTAAATATATAATTAACAACATGTATTTAATATACATTTTTATATATTAGTATAAAACTTTTATTTTAGCATTTCCATACCTATATATAACTATATGTATAAATTTATGAAATTATATGAAAAAAAATATATATACATACATTTATAAATATATACATACATTTATATGAAATTATATGAAATTATATGAAATTATATGTATAAAACTTTTTTTAGATAAATATTAATTACAAAATAAATTATAAGTTATACAAATATAATTTATATAGATTGATTTTTCCACAAAAAAATATATATAAACTAAATAAAAGAAGAAAAAAATTAAAAAAATAATATATAGTTATATATTTTGCTTTGTTTCTGAATCATTTTAGGTTTTGTAATTATATTGTATTTGATATCTAACTTATTAATAATAGATTATTAATTTATTTTTTGATCATTATTAAAATATTTATCAATAAAAATGTTTATATTGAATTTATATGATATATAAATTTAATAATTATTATAACTAAATATTGTATTCACTTTTGAAAAAAGTTTTAAAATTTTTATATTTTCAAAAATTATAACCTTTGAACATGTGAAAAAATAAAAAAAATTATTTTTTTTGTTATTTCATTGTATAAATAAAACCTATAAATCACTAAATGCCTAAACACTTAAATAACAAAACTACAAAATTTCAATACCCCTATATAGATAATCTTTTAAACCGGTATACCTTAAATAATAATTAATAAATCTCATTTTTATTTGTTTTCATTATAATTTAAAAAATTTATTTTAATTGTTAAGTTTTTTATTTATATATATATATTAATTATAAAATAAATTATGAGTTAAAAATATAATTTATAAAAATTATTTTTCATCAAAAAATAAATAAGCTTATAAAAATGAATAAAAATTTAAAAACAAATAATTATTATTAAGTAATATATTTTGCTTTGCTTTTGAATTATTTTTTGTTTTGATATTATATTTTAAGTAATATCAATCTTATTCTTTATAGATTTTAAATTTATTTTTTGATAATTATTAGAATATCTTTGAATAAAATTGTTTATATTGAATTTATATGATATATAATTATTATGATTATTATAAATAAATATAGTATTCACTTTTGAAAAAAATTTAAAAATTATTATATTATCAAATCTTTTAATTTTAAAAAATGAGAAAGAATACAAAAAATAAATTTTTTGTTATTTCTTTTTTAAATAAAACCTATAGACCATTAAATGTTTACTTACTTAAATCAGTAGCTCATAAAACCCGAAACTCCTAAATATATAAACCTTATAATAGCTGTATACTACTTAATAAATAATAAATCTCATTTTTATTTCTATTTAATATATTTTTAAATATTCATTTTAATTATTTATATTTTAATTTTTAAAAAAATTAATTACAAAATAAATTTCGAGTGAGACAGATATTATTTAAATAATTTATTTTTAATCATAAAAAAATATAAGCTTATAAAATTATGGAAAAATTATAAAATTAAATATTTTCAAAATAATAAGAACAAAATGATGATGCTTCTTCTACTAAATATGCAATACAAATTGAACCTTCAACTTTTTCCTTTGTTTCTAACATTCAATTTCAACTTACGCAAATACCAACAACCACAATGTTAGGTTTCAATTTGATTAAATTATAATATTACTTAAAGTACGAAATAATAAAACACAACAAATTATATGTATTTACCTCTCAAAAGGATATATCTACCTGAATTGCACTGGCCTGCAATCCTTGCTTCATATGCCAAATGATTTAAATCTGCTTGTATTTACCGTCCACATAAGGGTTGCCCACATTATGAAATTTTGCTTATTTGAGATATATTATATGTATTCACGCCAACATCTCATAAATGATTTAACTCTACAATAAGAGGCCGTAAGAAAATATCTAGCATGTCTTTCAGATTTTTTGGCCCTGGAACCAATATTGACAAAAACATATATTGCTCCTTCATAGACAACTACGGAAGCAAGTTATAAGGCGTCACTATCACTGGCCATGTTGAATACTATTGTCCAGATTGCCCAAATAGCTAAAATCCATCAGTGCAGAGAACCAATCTCACATTTTGGCTTTCTGTTGCAAAATTTTGATGTATATAATTAAAATGCTTCCAAGCATGTGAATCTGATGGATGATGCATCACCCCTTCTTCAACCTCATGCTCGGAATGCCACCTCATATTATTTACTATAGCATTTGATGCATATAGTCTCTGTAATCGAGGAATTAATGAAAAATAATACATCTTCGTAAAGACAACCTTCAATTTTTTTCACGTTTCTACAGTACGAGGTGCCTTCCTAAATCGAGGATGGTCACAAAACTTACAGCTAATTAAATCACTATCATCGCCCCAATATAACATGCATCCATATAAAAAACAATCAATTTTTTTCACTGGTAGACCCATTTCTCATCGTAACTTCTTAGTGTAGTAAAAATTATTAGTGATCAAATTATTATCTGGAACAATCTCCTGATCTAACTTAATGCTCATTAGTCGATTTAATGCTCACTAGTTCTATCACATGATCAAATAATTTCTCAGACATATGATTTTCGTGAATTATACCAATTTACAGCTTCTTGGAAATATATGATTTCTCAGACATATGATTTCTCAGACATACATTTATAAATATATGTATAAATTCATATATGTCTCAGCTTATTTACACTCACATAGTACACTATTACACAAATACCCATGAAATATATTATGTACTAAAAACAAAAAAAAAATAGAATATGAAATTTATGGATAGAATTTAGAACATAATATAGATCCTAATTTGTGTCAATTTTGTCACAAATATGGTAATGTTATTCTTTAGTCTTGTGTGTTCTAAATGAGTGTAAAATAGAACATAACAACAAACATATGTGCAACATAATGGATCACAACAACAAACAATCTCTATGGCAAACATATAGTTGTAGAAGAACAAAATATCATGTCTTTAATGAAATTATAATAGAACATAATACACATCAGATGTAACACCACAATAGCATCAAGACATGATTGAAAGATGTAACAACACATAAGAATAAACCACACAATAGCACAAAGAGGCCATGACATTATAGTAATTGCAACACAATTAAACACATATTGAAATGAGATAGGGTTGAAGAAAATCCCAACTCCATCATTTTTCCATTATATTCCAGCATAGAAATATTTTCTTCACACATCAACAAAAACAAAATAAGCACTCTCTCTACATCTGTAAATTCTACATCATGTTTTTTTTTTTCTCTTCAATAAGCAATACATATGATGAGAAACACATTTTTTTATTTTATCACTGAGTGTTTCATCTCTATAAAAAAAACAACACACAAAAATACCACTGTGCATGTTTCAAGAAAAATAAAAAATACATAAATGAATGATTTAATAAAATAAAGTTTAATTAATTTAAATTGATTTTTGGTTAAATCAATTTAAAATGATCTACATACATTAGGTAGACCCAACTTTTTAAACTATAAAATTAGAAATATAAAACAATATTTATTAATAATATTTGCTTATTTTCTATTACCATAAAATCAAATAAAAAAAATTACAAAATATAAATGTTAATTGTTTTTATATTTGTGCAAATCTCATAATATTCATAAATTATATATCTTATAATATTCATTATATACAATTTTTTTAATAAAATTGTCTATGAATATCCAAAATCAAAATAAATTATGTTTTGGTATTGAAAAAAATTCTTGTTTTATGATTTAGTGTATACAAAATTGTTTATATTTTAGTGTATTATAATACATCAATATGAAAATATCGTTCTCCTACCATGACATTATATTAAAAACACTATGCCATTTGTTTTAAAAATAGAAGGATCAGATCATGATGCGATCTGACTAGTGTATTTTTAAAAAATAAAAAAAAAGTATGGGTTACATTAAATCCCGATCTAAATTCTAACATGTATATTTTTATAAGTGAATAATTTGTGAGTTTCTCTATGCCTCGTTCCTGACTCTTATTTTTATTTTTCTATTATACATATAAATAAAATTTAAAGATACAACACACACACACTATGAGTATATCTATATATACAATATATAAATACACACACACAAACACATGCACACACTATATGTATAATATCTATGCTATATATCTACAATACATAGTGTAAATATATAGTGAACATACACAGATATATACATATGTATATACATATTTATACATATTTATACATATTATATATATATATTATAACAACAAAGTATGTGGGTAGGTGA
Organism: Sapria himalayana; assembly: GCA_029783825.1. NCBI lineage: Eukaryota > Viridiplantae > Streptophyta > Magnoliopsida > Malpighiales > Rafflesiaceae > Sapria > Sapria himalayana. The sequence continues at coordinate 290,978 of JAREIK010002121.1, forward strand.
AATGTCACCTTACCCATATCGGAAATCTATTTGGGATTGTTGGTTTTTCTTTTATAAAAAGAGGTCTCTCCTTCATTGTAAATTATCCCAATCCTAATTTTTTTTACATTGTATTTCATTTATTGTCTTGTTTATTTTATTATTTTAGGGTTAAATTTTTTATTTTCAAATTATTACTATAGGTTCTATTTTTATAACAATTATATTTGAGGTGAGGTATATGATAATAAAATGTGTGGATAATGTATGTCTAGGAAAGTTTTGTCAAAATGATGATGAGACTTGAAAGCCTTAAAGTCTAGTTTTTAAAAGAGTATTGTAATCTATTCACTTGCATGGAAACTTTCTTTGTGTATTAACATAAATTTTTACTACTATTCTCATATATTATTCATTATAAATGTGAAATAAATGATAGTGAAATATAAAATAGAAAAATTTAATTGAATTAATTTTTTATTATGAAAAATAAAAATTAGGGTAATTTTGAGTAATGATAATTACTTATATATAATAATTAAAAAAAGGCCAGCCATGATTGATATAGATATGTGGAATGATATGGATGATAATGTGATTATTGATCTATGTTTGATACTAGTTGATGAAGTACTATCCAATCTTATATAAAAGATTATAACAAAAAAAAATTTGAGATATTCTCATAAGATTGTATGTGACAGAGTCATTTCACAATAAGATCTTCTTAAAGAGGAGACTCTACACTTAGAGGTGTCAAATGGGTGGGCCTAGTCCAGTTTTCGATGGCCCAATCAGGCCACCATGCATGTCTGGTACAGTTTCATCAAACTAGGCCCAACATTACCCATTGGCCTTGTAGTGATGAAACCATGATGGGTCAGGCTAGGATGAGCTAGTTTTGGCCCATACGGGTTGGGTTTTAATTTGTAAAATATTTTAATTTTTTAATTCAAAATATTTAAAAAATTATACAATTTAAATTTTAAAAATTAATTTATAATTATTTAATTATATACTTTAAAAGTTTTTGTTTTTAGTTAATTATTAACTTTAAATAAATAATAAATTTTAAAATTTTTATTTTATTAAATTTGATAAAACATTAAGTTTATTTATTTATATAAACAACTAAAATTTAAAAACTATATGTATATTAGTGTATGAATTAATAAAATATTAAAACTTAAATATGAATAAACCAATGCAAAATAAAAGTTCACAAAAAATTAATATTCAAGCATCAATCCACCAACTAAAAATAAAATAATAAATAAAAAATAAACAAACCCAAATATAATATAAATGAGTAAATCGAAATTCAATATCAGATATCAGTGTCTCAATCTGTCAATCATCAACGTCAATCATCGAATCATTCTCAATCTGTCAATCATCAACGTCAATCATCGAATCATTCTCAATCTCAATATCATACTGATCATCATCAGTAATCAACTACTCCACTTTTGTTGCAGTCCTAACACCATCCTAGATGTCCAAGCTCGAATCCTCTCAATCCTTTATGTATGCTAAAATCTCAATAATATATGACCATAATCTCAATTACCTATTCAAACTAACATTCACTACAATAGAAAGAGTAAACTCTGATGCTATGCTCAACACTGAGGAGTAAGTAGATCTCATGTGACATCTTAGATAGCATGGGAAAGGAGGAATCGTATGATTTCTATGACTATAATTTATCAAGATTCTTTGTAACAGAATTTTAAAGGATTGAGCAGTAATCAGTATCTAAGTACTGAGATATCTTGCTCCTATTAAACGGTCCACCCCATTATTTCTCCCTCGCTACCTGAATGGAAAAGTAATTGTCTCCAAATATGGTATACATGTCCGTATTCAGAGTCTCACTATTATTACCACCATACCTAATATCGTAGTATGTAAAGAGCTCAATCAAGTTCTCATGAATGAACCTTTCAGGTGGGTCTTCTTGGTTCATGCACGAGAAAATGTATGTCAAAACGTTCTCTACCCCTTCCACCTTAACCACAAGGTCTATGCAGGTAGCTAGACAATAAAGTGATAGAATGGTGGACTAGTACTTTAAGTACTTGGTTTCCATCTCTAGAACCATATAGCTAAATGTCGGGTCATCTTGATACTTTCTAAACATACTACTGATATTGCATATGCACCTGAGTGCAATGCAAGTCATGGGAGTATAAACTGACGAACACATTCATCGTGTCATAAAAAATTTTAAGGAATTTCATAAATAAAATTTCTATAACCTAGTCAGTGTTGTTAATAATAAGTTCGTCACTATTACTACTGACGTAGTTGGATATCACATGTTCGTATCCAACACATGACTCTAACATCAAGTATGTGTAATTCTAATGGTATCTCACATCTGATTGGAATTTCTTTTTTTAAGACCAACTGACAAACATAGACTACCGAACTCCTGTTGTCTACAAGGCATGCAAATATATTTTAGTGAGTTACATGTATTTTCTAAAGTAGGGGCACGCACACACCTTCATTCATTCTTGTATTATTAGGTTAATGACATGATACATACATTTGACGTAGAAAATTTCTTATAATGGTTCATCTCTAATACTCCTAATAAATATGTTAATCATTACTCCATTATAAGATGGATTATCGAATGTGATACTAAATATTTTATATACTATAAAGATTTTCATCGTACACTCAAAAATGAGTAAGCTAGCATAAGGATGAAGAATCTCAAAGAATCCTAACATTTTTTTATTTAGTATCTATTTATAATCTATAAAGTGGGTGGTGAGGCATGCATAAAGTATGATATTAGACGTCACGGACACCACTCTGCTATATTTCTAAAATTCATTAATTATTATTTATTTTTCTAACTTATAATATTTTAGTATGTCATTCCTAGATGTAGAACTAGGAATCCTATGATATGTATGCTAAAAATATGTCTGCATGATACTGACTACTCTTGGATCCTCCAAAAATCTAATCGAAAAACTCATCATTATGATTAGTTTAGCTCTGCCTTCATTCCCTGACTTATTGTGGTATATGAATGGGGTAAACTTTGAGATTGAACTAGATCTAGCCTCAAAAAACTCACTGTTAAGTTATGGTTGCCTATGATTTAATGCACCATATTTTTTTGGTACATCGTTCAACATGCCTCTTAAGGTGCTCAATCCCACACGAACTCTTATATGTTAATATTTTTTATAATATTTGTTGAACTATACTAATTTTTCTTCGACACCCTTAATATTTTTTTATTTTATTATATTAAAATGAGTCCAAACTATAAAAGTTCTAATTTTTAATTTTTTGATGTTTGGGTCGAGGTGACCGGAGAAATCAATGTTTCGGCAGCATCGGACATTTCCATAGGATTTTCATTATCTAAATTATAAATAATTTCATTTTTATTATTAAAATTAATATTTGTCATTTTTTTTATTTTAGATTAAACTTAATAGTTAGGATTAGGAGAGAGACAGACTAGACTAGAGAGAAGAAGATTTTAGATTTAAAACTTCAAAACTTAAAAACCAATTAAAAAAACACCAGTAAATCATAATATGTAAACTTTATATTTTTATATCTGCACCGCATATGCACCACAATCCACACCACAGCACACCCGAGTCGAAAAGAAAAATGCTGAAAGTGGAAAGCCAAAACTAAAATCAAGAACCTTAGAGAGAACAATTAGAGAGAGAGAGAGAGAGGGATTTATATTTTGAAAATATAAATCTTAGAATAGCGGGGGAGGGGGGGATTTTATAGATAAAGAAAACATATTTTAAAAAAAAAATATTTTTTTTTTAATTTTTTTTTATTTAAAAATGAGCAAAATTTTTAGGGCCGTCGGATTCTGCCCCATAGCCATTGAAAGCGAAATCCAACCGTTTATATTTGAACCCTAATATATATTTTTTGATTGTTGGATAGGTTTGATCGTCGAACCGACCCAAACGGTCCAAATTTCTATAAGCTCCGGCTTCTTGAACTAATGGGTTATGGCTTGGAAGTTGCAGAAAAAGACAGTGGGTCAGGTTATGGGCCTAATGAAAATATTGAATTTGTCGAGTGTCAGCTTCGGGTTGGGGGCATGGGGTTAGGTTCGGGCACTGCTCAACTCATGTCGAGATACCGTGCCCATGGGCCATTCTACAGGGCTGTGCCTAGCCCGACACGTGGCATGGTTAGCCTAGGCACTGCACAACACGAGACATGGCATGAGTAGGCCCGACAATAGGCACGTGCATGGATCATTCCCGAGCCGTGTCGGGCCATACAATGCCGAGTCATGCCGTGCCTCAGGCCGAACCTAGGCCATCTAGCTCATTTGACACCTTTATCTACACTCTTTGAATGATAGAATCCATTAAGGTAACTGACTATATTAACACCTTGAATACTCAATATTTTCAACTTACTATGTTGGGTCATAAAATAGAACAAGTTTAATATGCTTATATTTTGCTTCAAAATCTACTTGATTTGTATGATCAACTCATCATTAATTTGATGAATACTATCTAATCTTCAATGATATTGAAGCTACCATCTAAGAAGAAGAAAGTAGATACAAAAATAAAAAGAATAAATATACAAGTGTAATAGCAAGTAGAAGCTTTGATGGTAATATGAAGAAGGTTAATAGAGCTTGTTCCTAGTTGGAGTTATAATTATGGAAGATCAAAATCAAAAACTAAAAAAATATTAAGTTCTACAACTATGACAATAAAGTATACTTTAGGGGGGATTATTAGTATAATAAAAAGACATAAGATGATGAGTCATCAAATACTTGATGAAATATAGCAAGTATATATGATAATGACAACATCCTATATAACAAGGTGACAACAACAATTAAAAGAAGAAAGTAGTTTGGTGATATTCAATTACTAGATAATCTTAGATGCAAGACCCATGTTGATTCATATGATCAGCAAGTTAAGGACTTAAAAAAAAACTATCATCTTTGGGACAAATAGATAGTCTTGAATGCAAAAGCCATGTTGAGAATATGATGATAAAGATTGTGAGAGACATGCTTGTAATTATGAAGGGAGAAAATATCACAACAAATATATTCATGCTTTAAGAGGAAATAATATAAGAAGATGATGTATGTGTTGTATCATTTAACAAAGGATAATAGTTAATGATGATGTAACATCTTAAACTAGGTCACATGTTAAAATAAGGTTTATAGAATTTCTCAAAAAAAAAATTAATTTTAGGCTTCAAATTGGTAGATCTACTTTTTTGTGAACATTGTGTTACAAGTAAGCATCATAAATTGATATTTAGTACATCAGTTACTTGGAGTAAGTGTATTCTAAATGTGATTCATTTTGATATATAAGAATCATCAGAAATATCCTAAAGATGAGCAAAGTAATCTGTGTCATTTATTAATGATTACTTAAGAAAATATTAGGTGTATCAAATCAAGAAGAAGTCAAATATATTCCCAATTTTTATAAACTTCAAAATATAGTCAAATTTGAATCTAGGAAAATGATTATGTATATGAGGATTAGTAATGGAAGAGAGTATATAGCTGAATTTTTTACTCTTTTTATGAGAAAATATATCAAATGGCATTTCATGGTCGCATATATACCACATCAAAATGGTGTGGATAAATAATTGAATAGAACTTATGTTGAATGAAAGAGTGATATTGAAGATTGCAAGTCAACCCAACTTTTTTTGGATGTCCTACTTATATAATGTATAATACCCAAGAAAGATTAAAGTTGAATCAAAAATTTAGAAAGTCTATATTCTTGGGTATACTGAAGAAGTAAATGGGTATAATTTGTGGGATCCTACTACCCACGAGATAATTATTAGTAGAGATGTACTCTTCATAAAAGATCAACAATAAAAGAATAAATGAAAATAATATGTTGAAAGAATTTTAAAAAATTACAACTATACTTGTGGAAAATAATCTAGACACATGAAACTCTATTATTTGTGGAGGAAACACCAAAGCATGAGGTACAAAAAAATCAACCTAAGGCTCCAAAAATTAATCAATCAACTCATGATAGAATATTGCAGCTTAGCACTCAGAGTATATTACGAAGACTAATATTGCATATTGACTTCAAATAGAGACTTAAGAACCATTACCATTTAATGAAGCTACAAATAACTCAAATTTAACATTAAGGATGATAATAATGGAGAAAAAAAATTGGAGCTATACACAAAAAATAAGACTTGAAAGTTAGTACCATTACCACTTGGAAGAAAAGCCATTAGAAATAAATAGGTCAACAAAAACAAGTGGGATAACATGATCATGGTATATTGCGAGATTAGCGGTGAGGAATTTGCTTAGAAAGAATGCATCAACTTCGATGAGATTTTTTTTCCTGTGGTTTGTCATATAATAATTAGAGTAGTGATAACTTTGTGTGTAATGTTTAATTTATATTTGGAGTAGTTAGATATTGAAACAATATTTCTTTATAGAGAAATTAAAGAAGAAATTTGTGTGTTCTAACTAGTATGTTTTACTGAAACAAATAAGGAGCACTTAGTTTACAAGTTGAATAAATTTCTAGATGGTCTCGAACAAACACTGAGGTGTTGGTATAAGAGACTTGATTCATTCATCATTAGCATTGGATATAATATACTCAGTTCAGACCATTATACATACTGCAAGAGGTATGAGGTAAAAATGATTTCATCATTTTATTTTTGTTCATATATGATATGTTTGTAGTATGCCTCAATAAATATAGAATCTAAGAATTAAAGGCACAGTTGGATAAGAAATTTGATATGAATAACTTGAGGCCAGTAAATAATATCCCAGGGATATAGATTTATCAAGATAGAACAATAAAAAGATTTGACTCTTTCAAGAAAATTATCTTAACATGACAATGCAATACTTTAACATGCAAGATAGTAAGTCAATTTCTACATCATTTATTATAATTTCACATTATTCTCAGGTATATTCCCTAGCACTTAAGAAAAGATGAGAGAGATGTCTCGAGTATCCTATGCATCAATAGTGAGAAGTTTGATATTCACTATGATTTATACATGATTAAACATTGCACTGAGCAATTAATATATTCACTATGTCTTAGCACATGTTTTTAAAGAGTGGTTGCACAATTAAATCATAACAAAGAGCATTATAGTATATTGAAGAAGATTTTCAAATACATTAGAAGAACCTCAAATAGTACATTATGTTATAAAAGTTTGGACCTTATTATCAAAGATTATATTGTTGTAAACTATGCTGGGGATATTCATAATAATAAGTTTATCACATGCTATGTTTTTATTTTTGTTGGAATAACTGTAAGTTGAGTTCAAAATTATATTCTATTGTGTCTACTTTTATGACATTGACATAATATATTACTGCTATACAAACTAGTAAAGAGATAAACTAGTTAGAGATGCTATTTGAAGAAATTAAATACAAACAAAATAAAAATACATTATTTTGTGATAATAAAAGTACTATATACTTTATAAAGACTCAAATATTTTACTCAAAAATGAGTATATTATCACTTTATAATAGAAAAAATAAAAGAAGGAAATGTGGATTTATAAAAGTTTCACACTTATGAGAACTTAGCGGATATGATGATTAAACCGATCAACACTGACAAATTTGTATCATGTAGAACCACCTATGAGTTAACAATATGAAAATGACAAGTGAGGAATATAAATTTCAAGTAGAAAATTATAATGTCAAAGTATGAGGGTAAGTGAAATGTCATTTCGTTCACATCAAAAATCCATTTGATTTTCAATGTCTCTTTTATAAAATGAGATTTCTCTATCATTATAAATTATCCAAATTTCAATTTTCATTTAGTTTATATTTTATTTATTGTCTTATTTATTTTATTATTTTATGATTGAATTTTATTTTTAAATTATTATTGTGGGTTATACTTTTATAACATATAATATATTTTATATTGTATAAATGTTGTGTGTGTATATTGGTGTCAACCGAGTCAGGCCGGCCCGGCACGAGGCACGACACGATTCGGCCGTGCCTGGGCTGGCCTGACTAGTGGTGTCAAACGGGCCGGCCCAGCACGGCACGGCCCGTTTTTCACGTGCCCAGCCGTGCTGCCGTGCCGTGCCGGGCACGGCACGGTTTTTTAAATTCGGGCACGGGCGCACGGCAAGGCAGGGCAGGCGGGGCGGGGCGGGTCTGTTTGGACCCGACCCACGGTCTTTTTACCGGGGGCGGGGCCCGGTTGGGTCATGAGTCACGACTCAGGCACGTGGGCCGGCGTGCCGTGCCAAGGCACGAGCCGTGCCGGGCACGGCCCGGCACGTGGTTTGTTCGCCCGGGCCCGGCACGGGCCCGGGCACGTTTTTTTATCGTGCCGGGCCGGCCCAGGCACGGCCGAACCGGGCCGGCCCGGCCCGTTTGACACCTCTAGGCCTGACACTAAAATTTCCCATGCTCGGGTTCGTGCCGTGCTTGACCACGTTACGCTCGTGCCGTGCCATGTCGAGGCCAACCGGGCCTCGTGCCATGCCGAAATTAATTTTTTTTTTAAATTAAGGTTCGGCCCGACCGGGCCGAACCTTGCAGATCGTGCTGTGAGCCCGTGTCGGGATGAACCCCCACAAAACCGTGCCGGTACATAGATCTCGTAATGGCATGAACATGACCCACAAAGTATGTGAGTTGGAACCTTACCAATCCAACGTCTTTTCTTACTTTTAAAAACATATAAACAATACTCGACCTGATTTGATTCATGTTTTTTTTTAAAAATACGGTTTGATTTTTTTAAGTACTAACATGATAGGTGAGTACACAATTTCCTATTGATTTGTTATAATGCACTGGGAGAAAATTTTATGCCAGTGATTTCAATGGATAAACGAGAAGACGAAACTTCTTTACTGAAATTCGCACCATTTCATAGTGCCGTTGATGAAGGGTTTTGGCACAGATTCTCTTCGCTGAAACTCAACGAGATTGGCATCGATGATTCTCCCATACCAATCACTGGTAAGCCTCAAAGATTAAACTGGACGTGAAATATCGACTTAACACGTGCTGCTCCCTTATCAGGTTTTTATGCTCCTTGCACACATTCTCAAGTGTCAAGTCCCTTCACTCTTCTATCCGAATCTTTCGATACCTGTGAGATTGGTCCCCAGTCATGGCCAGAAAGTAGCAGAAGAAATAGAAATCGATGCCCAGTCCCTGGCACCCTTTACAATATGAATACATTTGATGCGTATAATTCTGTCGATAAAAAGATGTTAATAAAGGATGAAGCTCACAAGGTACAAATTCTGGAGAATAGTACTAATTTTTGTTTTCGTAATATGGAAGAAATGAAGTCCACTAAGGAAAAGCTCTTTTATTTTTTATTTTGTTGGATGAGACTTGACCACACGTTTTCTAAATGAGAAACGGACCTGAAGGTTCTCCGGTAACGGTCCCCTAGGGTTTATTTCATATTAAAGTGAATGTGCAATTCAGAGGGATTAATTTACCAATAATAATTTCCAGGGAAATTTCTCTCTGAAATTGATCATTTATCCTCCACCATGTCTTCAACTTTGTCGATCAAGTTTCACACGGGCATCATCTTAATCAGTGCATCATTCTCGCAATTATTAGGGGTCAATTAAATAAAACCAATTAGATCCAAAGTGTAAACTAATTAAAACATTTGTATCCATTTGGTGGAGATATTTGTTGAACTTATCTCTTTCATGTTTCATCATATCTGTCAAAATAAATTATGTTATAGGAAATAACAAGTGTGGAGGGTTGAATAGGGTTTTGCCTCTTGGTGGATTTTGGGAAGAGGGATAAAGAGATGAGAGGAATAATGAGATATAATAAATAAAAAAATGTGATATAAAAAATGTATTTTATGAAAATACAACACTCATTGCATGAATGGTTCGGAGCAGCTTATATGCAGGATGTTCTTAAACAATGAAATAAATAAGAAAATAAATTATAAATACTACAACAAATTTTAATATTTTTATCCAAGTTGGTGTATACATATCATAAAATATTCTGTTTGGAAGAAAAAAAAATATAAAATATGCTTCTCTGAGTTTTCAAAATGATATTTATAATTTAGTTATTGGTAGATACGTATCCATTGATTATTAAATAGCCGTGTATCTTTTCTTGTATGAAGTAGTAATTCTCAACATATTTTATATGCTTGTGAAATATTAAATTGATAATAATATGCTAAGTTGCCTAACTATCATCTTAAAATATTAATGGACTTTAAAATTATAAGTAAAATATCTTTAAGTGATCGATTTATTGAAGCTCATAAATAATTGATGTTATAACCCAATTTTCCATCTTTTGTATTGAACTTATACATAATTATTTATATTTTATTTTTATTTAAGATAAGAGTATATTTAAGAAAAATATAAAAAATTATTATAGATTCTCTTTTTCATGATCATTACAATTCAATTGGAATTTAAATTTGTCTCAACTTGATTAGGCTCATGATTTCTAAATGAAGTTTCATATCTTAGAGCATTTTTTATAAACTCGAGATCCTCAAAAATAATCTATATGAGTATGTTTGAAAAAATTAGAGAATGACTAATTATATTAATATCATAAGTAATATCTAATCTTATTGTTATTACATAATTTAATTTTGCTATGATCCTCTTATATTTGATGTAATCAATTGAGGGTTTATATGGGTAGACAAGTGTATACATGAATCAAATGGTGAGTCAATAAAATATGTAATAACAATTTAGAATTTTAAGATGTATTAGAATTTTAACAATTTAGACAAGTGTATACATTGAGAGTTTATATCTAATCTTATTGTACCTGTTGAGTATTTGGCCTCAATACTCAAGAAATATTTAAGATGTATTATATTTTTCATTTAAAACGTGGTATGCTGAAATAATTTTAGCTGAGATATACTTTTTTTTGATAAGTAATAATATTAATATTAAAATTTTATACAATCTAGAATTTTAAACTATTATATTTAGTGTTGAATATAATATATAAAATTATTTTGATCTTTTGGATTATGACATCCGTGTCTTGTGACTTTCTTTCATGCTAAAGTTAGTTTTTTTTTTTCCATATGTAGTATATGGCTGCAGTAAAAGTAGTTTTTTGTACCCTATTCAATGCCGTGTTGCTTGCATAGTGGGTCTTTGTGCTTCGGAATCCAGCAGGAATTGACTTTATTCCTTTTAAAATTTTGGGACTGTTTTTTAGGCTATCTCATATTTTCTTGGAAAATTTGAATTGAAAAAATAAAGTGATTGTAGCATTTTGTGTATGTGCAGAAATTGCAGTTCAGATTCTTTGGGTTCCAAACCATGGTCTTTGGTTCTGATATTTTCTCATTTTGTAATCCATAAGGATACTATGTGTTTGGGGATATGATTTGGGAACCAAATGCATGAGGTCTACTTCTTCTTCTTTGTATTGTTTCCAACTAGGAAATTGTAGGTGTTTGATATGATTCGCCAATCTTCGACTACATTGGTGATTGTTTTTATAGTTTTTTTTTGTGCTTCTTGCTTTGTCAATTAGGATCTCCTTAATAGATAGTAAGGATTTTCAGAAAGGGGGTTTTTCTTTGGTTATTTGAACTTTCCAAATATTTTGGGAGTTTAAATAAAAATGGCTGGCCCATTTTATCTAAAGGCTTCATTCTTATTAATCCTCCATAATGTTTTTATAATAAAAGTTTTATTCCAAAAAGATAAATTAAGCAAACCTAGCCCACCATGGAAGGTGAGCATGCATATTTTTTCCTATTAGACTTTTGGCCTATGCCTTCTAGTTTTGGAATCTCCCCATAGAAATTTCTTGCAAGCGCTCTCAATTATTTTTATTATTGATGGAGGCAGAAGAAAAATAAAAAAAATAATATCCTTCAATGTCTAGGATAACTGTGCGAAGGAGTTTTTATTTTTCTCACAATTGAGAAAATTTTACTTGTCCAATAGTGAATAGACTAAGTTGTTTTTGTTAAAAGGATATAATATTGTGAAGTGATAAGTTGAACAATTGATAATGGAACACCAAGGTCTAAGGAAAACAAATGAAAAAAATTTCTTTGAAAATCCAGAGTATTTTAGTATTTTTTTATGTCTAGGCTTAATTTCTCTAAAGAAGATATTCGATTTAGATAAGTTTATATTTAAACTAAATGTTACAGTGAATTTTTATAACATGCGCATAATAATTTTTGCCAAGGGGGAATCTTCTCTTAAAATATAATAAGATCATCTACATATATGAGGTGATAAATTTTTAGGTTGGAATAGTATGGATGAAAAGAGAATTGCTCCAACTCTATTGCAAATGATAATTGTTCGGATAAATATTCCATGCATAATGCATGAAATATTTACTGCCTTCAAGACTTTATTTAGAAAGTCCTAGTTAGTCGTATCAAAAGTTTTAAGGTCAATATTTAGATAGCATCTTGGAGATATTCTTATATTTGCATACCTCTTTATTAAACTCCGTGTGAGGATAAAATTATTCGAGATTAATCATTCCTTTATATATGCAACCTGGGTAGAATTTATAATGCGACCCAACATGCCTTTTAGTCATGAGATAATTAATTTGGAAATTAGCTTATAAATCAGATTATAGTAAATTATTAGCTGGTAATCATTCACTGAGGAGGTGTGAGAGGACTTTGGTATAAGTATTATGTCGATATTATTTATTTTCCTTAATATCCTCAGAGTGAAACAAACTATGTTATGTAGGCATGAAATTTATAATGTCAGTTCTAATAATATTTTATGAACTCTTTGAGAATTCTATAGTATATTCATTTGGTCTGGGTGATTTGGAATCTCCCATACTGAAGAGGGCTGTTTTGATCTTTTTGACTATAATGTTTAGAGATAATATGCTATGATCTTTCTCATTTAATTTTTTTTTTCTTGTTATGTATTCATTACATATACTAGTCATCTTTTTTGGAGCCCCCAAAAGATCTTTAAAATATTTGAGAAATATTTTAGTAATCTTTTCATACTAGGTTGTGAAGTTGCTATTTTCTTTTGTCATTGTTATAATCTTGCTCTTATTTAACTTGACATTAGTTAATGCATGAAAAAATAATGTGCATCTATCCTCTTGCTTAAAATATATTATATTTGTCTTTTGATTAAGGAAAGATAATTTATTTCCTTTCAACTATTTTATTTTTACTCCAAGGTCAATTTTTTCCTCTTTTAAAGCTAGGTTGGGGCTAGTAATATTTTTTTTGTAGAGTATAGAGGGAGTTCCTAGCAAAGCAAATCCTTGTGCTAATATGTTCAAAATACTTATCATTTAGTTTCTTTTATGAATTTTTTAATAGTTTCAACTTTGCCACTAATTGAAATATTTTTGATCCATTATTAATTTTATGCTCCATACATTAGTCAATGTTGGGATGAAATTTACATGTGCTAACCATATATTATAGAAATTATACAACACTTTCATATCCTGATTGCTTGTCACCATAGGCATGATCATCAAACAATGGTTAGAGAATATTCCAGGTGGCATGAAATGTGCATAACTATCCATATATAAATTTGCTCATTCATGATTTATCATTGTTCTATCTAGTTAGCTAGCAATGCATCAATTGGTCCAAGTAAAATAACTATTTGAGGAAGGGAGATCCTCAAGGCTAAGAGCATAGCAGCATTCAACGAAATCTTGACACTTGTAATATGAGACCACTCTCCCCCCAACTTATTCAGCCTAGAGAGCATAGAATTGAAGTTGCCAACTATTGTCCAAAGAGAGGATTCGAATGAGCCTTCTAATATTAGATTCTTCCATAAGGGCTTTTTGCCAACAATAGAGGGTAGTCAATATACTATAGATAGTCTGAAGCTTACTCTCCTTTCTATGTCGAAGACCCACAAATGCATATGTCATGCAGATATATATAAAGAATAAATGTCCATGGTAGTCTTATTCCACAATACCATAATTCTATTATTTTTGTGAGCAGAGAAGTTATTCAAAGAATCAAATCCTTTGAACTTCATTTTTATTAGATGAGCTAATTTTTTTATATTGAGCTTAATTCAATGACGACAAATATATAAATTTGATTGATCCTGAATAGCTTGAGGACTTTATTTTGTTAAATGGGGCAATTAAAATTTATTATATTTCAGCTAGTAATCTTCATTATCCAAACAGATTGTTAGCTTTATACTTTTACTCTTGTTGCACCGCGATGACAGCAACTACAGGGTGCCATTAGGAGGAACATCCCATTCACCATTCTGATTAAACCTCTCTGGTCTATCAAATGAGAAATATATTTGATTTTTTATTTGAGTCACTTTGGCATTATTACTTACCATCATGCACCAATAAGTTTTACATTGAGCTACTTTTAGAAAACCCTTAACAAACCCTGTCACATTTTGTGTATATCTCTGACCCATTACATGCCTGAGGGTTACATATATGTTTTTCCCGTCCAACATGAGCAATTTACATTCTTTCTCATACAATCTCACTACAACCCTCCTGAATTTACATTTGTTCACACACCTTCCCATTTCAAGCCACAAGGAAATACATAAGGTACATAAATCCCAGCCCCATATGCCTAAGACCCGGTTATGTTCAATGAGAAGATTGACGTATGACCAGAACAAGCATTTATCCCCGTTATTATATTTATTTTATTCAAGTCATCATGAGACGTGGCATGCCCTTAGCCACTGAACCAAGAGACAGATCATTACTACATTCGCCCATAGAAAGGCATTAGATTCGTAGATAGCACCCTCAATTCAGGCCATGTCCCCATGTAACCCTCATTACATTTATTCAGCACGCCCATTAAATTGTACCACCTCCCCAAGGAGGTCCCCCCCCCCCCCCCCCCCCCCATTACATTACATACACATCTACAACATGGCCATTCTCAGGGGTGCCCTCACTCTTCTCCAAAGTTCCCGTAAATAACTTGCATGGGGTCTTATAAATGATCCCTCCAAATTTATATTCCAAAACTCAAATTAGGTCTCCCCTCAAGGAAAAAGCAATCAACCAGAAATTAAATATAATCACCTGCTCAGTTTTTAACAACTTGAGACCTTCTATGCAGCTTTTATGTCAGTCCATGGGGGGCAGTTCCCTTGTGTGATATCTTTTATTTGACTATTGTTTCTAAGATTTAAAGACGGCCCTTTTTTAGGCCAGCTAGATCCTTTATTTTTTTTTACTCTCACTAAGGTGAAGTCATTTTTCTCTTCTTCATCTTGTGAGGCCTTCACCTTTTCCTTTGCCCTGTGGGAGCTTTCATCTCTTCCTTCCACCATGCTTCCACCATTTGCAGCTTCAATGGCTTTCTCACCTTGTGGAACTTTCTTGTATCCGAGTGGGGAGTACCTCTTTTCCTCTTCCATTCTTTGAGATGCTATTGGGCTCGAGGGAGTGGATTGTGCCACTTCTTCCTTTCTATTTTCCTCCTCTCTATTTTTTTTTTCGGCAGCTACTTAATGCATGTCCAAACATGGAGCAAAAATTGGTGGGTAATTGCTCATAAATTATTGGTTGGCTAATTTTAGAGGCATTTAGGAAATTGAGAGTAATGTTATTTGGCATTTCTGCGGTATATGTAATTTGTTTTTACTTTATAATCTGTTTTAATATTTTCATGTAAGTCAAGGAAAAGAAATATTAAAAGTCTGGGGATGCAGAGTAGCATAATAACGGAGGTCCTGCTGTTCGGTCAGCGAGCCGAAATTTTTGGAGCAGAGCCTGGCCCGTTCCATGATCCGACCCGCTTCGGTTAAATGAATCGAATGTTTACTTTTCATATAAAATGATTTGTATTTATTTTTCGGGCGGCTGTTTTTGACTCGGTTGAACTGTTCATCATCCCTCTCCTCTCTCTCTGTGCGATTTTGCGACGGCCGAATGCTGCATACTGTAAGACGTTCCATTTCTTGGTTTTAATCTGTAATGCATAAGCGTTTTCTGGTGGAGGTAGCTAGTCGTACTGAGCGACTAGCGAACCACGTTATTTTTTGTGTTGAATATTGCTCGTTTTTTGATTCTGTGTTTCTGTTGTTTTCTGTTTCTTAATCTCACTACCAGTGGAAGCGCAATTACCCAACAATTGGTATCAGAGCTTGGTTTGGGATTTTTCGAGTAATTGTGTATTTAGGGTTTGAGATTTTTCTGTACAAGCAATATTCCGTTGAAATGGCTGGAACCCTAAACACCACGATTGAGAAATTCAACGGCAGAAATGAGTTTAGTATGTGACAGATTAAAATGCGAGCGCATTTGAAAAACTTCGATATTTGGAGTCCTCTGGTTCAAGGCTTCGGTCCACACATTGTTGCTGCTCTTGGAATAACCGTGGCTGAGGCTTGGAGACGTGAAGAGAAAGCACACTCCACCATTCTGTTGAGTTTGTCGGATGAAGTCATTGCTGAGGTAGCAGATGAGGAATCTGCTGCAGGACTGTGGCTCAAGCTTGAGTCTCTGTACATGACTAAATCATTGAAGAACAAGCTTCTGTTGAAGAGAAGGCTGTTCACACTGAGGATGCAAGAGGAAACCTCTTTGAAGAAGCATCTGGATGACTTGAACAGCATCCTCATGGACCTTAAACGTGTGGATGCTAAGGTGGATGATGATGATGCTGCACTTCTACTCTTGGTTTCTCTTCCTCATTCCTATGAAAATTTTGTTGAATCTCTCATTGTGGGAAATGAGGAGATCACACTAGAGGATGTTCGGGCTGCCCTACACTCCAGAGAGATGAGGCAGAAGGCTGTGGTTGAAAGACTTGAACAACATCCTGCTGGACTGGTGGTGACAAACAGGAGGCCACAACCTGTTTTATTCAAGAAGAAGGGAAATAAGATTCAGAAGAGGTCAAAGGAGGGTGACATTTGTTACTACTGTAAACAGAAAGGGCATTGAAAAACTGAGTGCCCGAAGAAGAGAGCAAGGTTGGAACAGCAAGGTCAACCTAACCCCCCACCTGCTGTTGCTGTGACTTTTGATGATCTGGATGATGGAGAAGACCTTGTGTTGGTAATCTCTACAACGATCGCAAGATCAGATTCATGGATCTTGGATATTGGTGCTTCCTTCCATATAAGCATTCACTTGGAGTGGTTCAACAAATATGACAAGAAGGAAGCTGACCATGCTGTGGTGGGGAACAACCAACTATGTAAGGTGGTTGGAATCGACGCAGTCAGACTGAGAGCTTGGGATGACCGAATTGTCTCACTTTCAAATATGAGATATGTCCCTGAGATGACAATGAATCTTATTTCTCTTGGTGTTCTGGACGATCAGGGATATACATTCAGTGGTAGAGAGGGAATACTGAATGTTCACCGAAGAGATGATATTGTACTGAAGGGGCAGAAGACTGAAACGCTATACACACTGATAGATTCCACGGTGACAGGGGCTATTGCTGTCACATCCGGAGAGCCAGCGTCTGAAGATAAAGCTGAACTTACCAGGCTGTGGTATATGCAGCTCGCACATATGTGAGAGAAATGTATGAAAATTCTTTCTGATCTTAATCTTCTTGTTGGTCATAGAGTCAGTAAATTAAATTTCTGTGATCATTGTGTTTTTGGTAAGAAATATAGAACTAAGTTCGGTAAAGCCATACACTGCACAAATAGTATTTTGGATTATATCCATGCTGACTGTTGGGGCCCTTCTAGAGTCACATCTCTTGGGGGTGCTCGTTTTTATTTATGTTTAGTTGATGATTACTCCAGGATGTCTTGGGTATTCATGATGAAACATAAATCCGAGACTTTTATAAAGTTTAAGCAGTGGCTTAACTTAGTAGAAAATTCAACACAAAAGAAGGTTAAACTGTTACGGACAGATAATGGTCTAGAATTCTATTTTTCTGAATTTGAGGAATTCTGTAAGGACAAAGGTATTGCAAGACACAAAATTGTTAGGGATACTCCTCAGCAGAATAACATTGCTGAAAGAATAAACCAAACTTTTCAGGAGAGAACTAGATGTATGCTCTCTTAATCAGGCTTAGACAAATAGTTTTGGGCTGAAGCTGTTAATACAGCATGCCATCTGATAAACAGATCGCCACATAGTGGAATTAACTTTAAAATTCTATTTGAAGTGTGGACTGGTAAACCTGCAGATTATTCCAATCTGAAGGTGTTCGGGTGTATTGCCTACTATCATATAAATGATGGTAAGCCTGAACCTCGAGCACGCAAGGGAATATTTGTTGGTTATGGTGATGAAGTCAAAAGATTTCGTATCTGGTCACTATCTGAAAAGAGAGTTATACTCTCTAGGAGTGTTACTTTCTACGAGAGTACCATTCTGAAACAAGTATCTAGTCCTATTCAGTTACCTGATGTTTATCAAGCTGAACTTAAGGTGGAGCTAAAATCTGAATCTGTAGCTCCAAGAAGGATGTCTGTTATTTCTAGACAAATGATAGCTAATCATGAAAATGATGCTAAATCTGTTATTGAACCTGATCCTGAAACTGCACCTGAAAAGTATATTCCCTAATGTATTGCAAGGGATAGACAAAGGAGGGTGAACGCACATCCTCCTCTGAGATTCGGCTTTGAGTTTGTAGGATTTGCCCTACAAGTTGCCGAAGAAATTGATATTCCTGAATTATCATCCTTCAGGAATACTGTTAAATATCCCGAGTCTGAGTCATGGTTGGTTGCCATGAATGAAGAAATTGAATCTCTTCATAAGAATGGTACCTGGATCATTGTACCTAAACCAAAGGGAAGAAAAATCGTGTCTTGCAAATGGATTTTCAAGAAGAAAGAAGATGCCTCAATTGCTGGTGGTTTAAAGTTTAAGGTATGTCTAGTTGCAAGAGGGTTCAGTCAGAAAGAGGGTGTTGACTACAACGAGATATTATCTCCTGTAGTTAGACATACCTCAATAAGAGTGCTTCTAGCATTAGTAGCACATCAGAATCTTGAACTTGAGCAACTAGATGTCAAAATTGCTTTTCTTCATGGAGATCTCGATGAAGAGATCTTCATGAGCCAGCCTGAGGGTTTTGAGGTATTAGGCAAGGAAACCCATGTGTGCAAGCTTCTGAAGTCCCTTTATTAACTTAAGCAGTCTCCCCGTCAGTGGTACAAGAGATTTGACTGTTTCATGACTAGTCATGAATATAGTAGGTGTGATCATGACTGCTGTGTTTATTTCAAAAGGCACAAGGATGAGTCATATATTTACTTGCTATTGTATGTAGATGATATGCTTATCACTACCAGAAATAAATCTGATATTCAGGAACTGAAAGATCTCAGTTCTGAATTTGATATGAAAGATCTTGGAGGAGCAAAGCAAATTTTAGGTATGGAAATATTCAGAGATAGAATTAAAAGAAAATTATTTCTTTCACAGAAACAATATATTTAGAAACTTCTATCTAGATTTGGAATGACTTCTTGTAAGTCTCTGTCCACACCATTTGATTTTAACCTCCATCTGACATTAGAATATTGTCCTCAATCTGAATTTGATAAGGAACAAATGTCTAAGGTTCCTTATTCTAGTGCTGTCGGGAATCTCATGTATCTTATGGTGTGCACCCGACTTGATATTGCTCATGTAGTAAGTGCAGTGAGTAGGTTTATGATAAATCCTGGTCAAGAGCACTGTAAAGCTGTTAAGAGGATACTTAGGTACCTCAAGGGGACTTCTGATGTTGGTCTGATATTTCGTAAAGAATCTGAACTCTTGCTGGCAGGATATTCTGATTCTGACTATGTAGGAGATATTGACAGTAAATGGTCTATGACTGGTTATGTCTTCACTCTATGTGGTTCTGTAGTTAGCTGGAAAGCTACACTGTAATCTTCTGTTACTTTATCTTATACTGAAGCAGAGTATATGGCTCTGACTGAAGCTGCGAAGGAAGGGATATAGCTGAAAGGTTTTCTCAAGGACCATGGTCTTTATGAAGAGGTTGCAACAGTCTTCTGTGACAACCTCAGTACTATTTTTTTAGCAAAAGACTAAGTGCACCATGAGAGGACAAAGCACATTGATGTGTGATATCATTTCCTTCGATCTGAGAAGAGGGTACAAGTAAAGAAGATTGCAACTTCTGATAATCCAGCTGACATGTTTACCAAACCTGTTACTCTGAATAAGTTAAGACACTGTCTTGACTTACTGAACATATCAAATCAGATGTAGTCTTTTTGGACTACCTGTTTATAGAGAGTGTCTCTCTATCTGTATGCAAAACAAATTAAGGTGGAGATTGCTGTATATGTAATTTATTTTTACTTAATAATCTGTTTTAATATTTTCATGTAAGTGCATGAAAGGAAATATTAAAAGCCCGGGGATACAGCAGAAGCACAATAACGGAGGTCCCCCTGTTCGGTCAGCGGGCCGAAATTTTTGGAGCAGAGCCTGGCCCGTTCCATGATCCAACCCACTTCGGTTAAATGAACCGAATATTTATTTTTTCATATAAAATAATTTGTATTTATTTTTCGGGCGGCTGTTTTTGACCCGGTTGAACTGTTCATCATCCCTCTCCTCTCTCTCTGCACGATTTCGCGACTGCTGAATGTTGTATACTGTAAGACGTTCCATTTCTTGGTTTTAATCTGTAACGCATAAGCGTTTTCTGGTGGAGGTAGCTAGTCGTACTGAGCGACTAGCGAACTACGTTATTTCTTGTGTTGAATTCTCATTTTTTGATTCTGTCATGGATGCTGCTGGATTGGGATATATATATTGCTTATTTCTGTGTTTCTGTTGTTTTCTGTTTCTTAATCTCACTACCCGTGGAAGCGCAATTACCCAACAATTTCTTCATTTACATCCATTTTCACCAGCACTCTAGCATGGACTATTTTTGAGATGTTCGGAGTCAGCTTGTCCATATGGAGAGGATGACTGATGCAACTTGTAGCTTTGTTAAGTTCAATTGGGTTCTATAAATGAATAGAAAAATTTGAGAATTTCATTTAAATTTGGTATTTTTGCCATATTTTTTAATCCATACTAGAATCTCACCGTGATGGATTTAATATACAGTGGTCTTTCGAATACTAGATAAGGACTTAATTTTATTACCTCCTTAATGTCTTCAATATTTATAAATTTAAAGAATATCCAATCACTAGGGTGTTGTATAGCTTTGATATCCTTCCCTCATTATTCTTTCATAAATCTTCTAAGAAATGCATGTTCAGGATTATTTGTGACAAAATACCCAACAAGACAATTCTTCTAGTGCTCAACACGATGGAGTAGATCTTCAGTCTCAAAATAAGCATTGTCTAGGCATCTCAGGGGGTAAGTAGGACAATCTGATTGTGTTAGTCAGTGTCCTGTTGCTCGGGAATATGCTAATCCATGGTATTTTGTTTTTCCAGAAGGTTTTTGGGGGTACAGTATCACTTTTCTCCTTCTTTTCCGTGATATTCAACACATTACAACTATTTTCTTTTGGATTAGGAAGTATATCATGCCCCCTTGCCATTCTCTTAGTGGCAGAACTACCATCTGAGGTCGGGGGAATTCGAGATTCTGAATCCACATTCCCAACCCCAATTTTGGTATTGCTAGCATCATCAATGTCATTTTTATCGACATCGATGACTTTGGCATTAACCGTATCACAACAGGGGTTACCTTTTGGCATATAATCATGCAATTTTTCCACAAAATCGACATCAGAATGCGATTTCGCAAACATATAATCATTATTTGGTAGGAAATCATTAGATTCGTATGAGCTTTTATTGAAAAAAATTTTCTGAGAATTACCTTCCTCAATAATGTATTCTGTAGCATCGGAATCGTCTTCAGAACGCATCACTAACCATTTTCGGCTTGGAGTGACGAGGTTCTGCTTTGAGACCGCATCAGGGATCTTTTGGATTGCTGAGGAATGAGCGGGATTATCAGGAGGGTTTTCGGCACTTAGGCTTCCCGAATGCTTCAAATAAGTGTTGGGTGGTCTCTTATTATCCATTTAAATATGGAGGATTGTTTCACAAAATAGTTTCTAAGTGCAGAAACTATTTCCCCCCACCAACACCTTGCAAATGGCTTGTCCAAGCCCGAATTCAGCAATGGAGGTGGAGAATTTTATGATTTTTTGGAAGTTTCGATCTGGAGAGGAGGAGAGAAAAGACAGCATGATATTAGGAGTTGGAATATACTTAATTGATCTTTTCATATACTCGTAATATTAATGATATACACTACTAATATCATATATTAACATTTTGATGTATATTAGAAAAAATAAGAATAATTTGATGCATATCTCTCAATGGTAAAAATGATAAGTATAAAAGAAAATTTGCTAAATCATATCTTAGGGAGACTGCTTCATGCCAGGCCTTTTGCAATGTACACGTCATACCTAAGCTCTTAGAAATAATAAATTATGGTGGTTGATGTCAAAATATATTTTCATCGAGATCATAGTCTAATAAATATATTTACTATATCTAGTTGATACTCAGTCCACATATGAAATGAATTAATAGAAAGTAATAATCTAATAGAGGCTATCTTGGTTATAAGAGAAAAATATCGAAATAATCAATACTTAAATTTGTGTAAATCTTTAGGTCTTATTTTCATTGTGTACACTTATTTACATTTTAATTAATGGTTTACCAAAAAATTTTGAAACAAGATCACAAGTATGTTTGGATGTGATTGAACTAAATTTATTTAATATAACCATTCATCATCTTGAATAACTAAGTACTAATGAGAATAAGAGAATACTCATGACCACTGTTATTAAAATTATATGATTTATGATTCAGGAGGTAAATATTTCGTCTCTTTAAAAGTATTGAAAATATGTATGAATCTAAAATTGAATTGTTGAATCGTGAATCGATTCATATGAATTGATTTAATACTGATTCTCAAGGGACTAAAATTCTCAAAAATTCACAAAAATAAAAATTAAAATACCAAAAAAAAATTCTAACCGTAGGAATTAATTAATATGGAAAAAAGTAATTTCAATCTTTGGTATTACAAATTTAACTTGAAAAAGCAATAAAATACCAAAAAAATCACAAAAATAAAAACTAAAAATAAATACCAAACTGTAGGAAATGAGAATTAATTAACATGAAAAAAAATCTTAAAAAATTTGATTTATGATTTAATTCTCAATTTACTAATCAAGTATTTTGATTTTTGATTTGAATCTTGATTTAATAACTACTCTCGTGACAATAATTATGTTCTTGCTTCTTTTCATAGTGTAATTAAAAGATTTAAGTTACTAGTCTAAACTAGATTAGTTGTCATGAAGGGATAGAGGTGTCAAACAGGCCTTGTCGGGCTGGGCCGGCCCGGCACATTTTTTTAGAGCACGAAGGTGCTTTCGTGCCCGGACAGGCCCGGTCGGGCCAAATTAAGTCTTATGGGCCAGGTAAATTTTTTTTTTAATTTTATAGTTTTTAATTTTAGTTTAATTATATAAAATATTAAATTATATATACAATTATAGATAATATATAATATAATAAATTTATAAAATGAAAATTGTTTAAAATTTATTTAAAATTTCCAAAGTTAATTTTTTTTATAATTTTAAATAAAATTAGTTTATAATTTATTAGAATTAAATAATAGAGAAAATTTTTAAATGAAAAAATAAAACAAAAAAATAAATAAATCAATAAATTTTGTTAAAAAAAATCAAAAAGTAAAAAAAAACATAAGTAAACCAAATGAAAAATGACCAATCAGCCATTAGATACCGAAGGTCCGAACCAAACAAATTAAAGTTTCAATGTAACGTATGAATAAAGCATACAATCAATAAAAAACAACATAGAAATCAAAAAATAGTAGATCATCATCAATCGTCAATCGGCATATCATGAGCATCATCAGCCACAACATCAAGATCAGTATCATATTGATCATCATCATCAGTAATCAACTCTTTCGCTTTCGTAGTGGATACGGCTGCAGTCTCAATCCCAGTCCCAGCTCCAGTACGATCATGGATGTTAAACCTCGAATCCTCCCAATCTTTCAAATAAGCCAAGACCTCAATAATATCTGGACGTAATATTGATCTTCTATCTGAAATCACATTCACTGCAACAAAAAAAGTAGATTCCAATGCTATGCTCGCCGAAGAAGTCAATAGATTTTGTATCATCTTAGATAGCACGAGAAAGGTGGACTCATATGATTTCCACCACTGTAATATATCTAGATTCTTAGTATCAGAATGTGATAGGATTGAGCAGTAATCAGTATCTAAGTACCGAGAAAGCTCGTTCCTATATGATGGTCCACCCAAACGTTTCCCCCTTGCTAGTTGAATGAAAAAATCGTCATCTCCGAATAAGGTATCTATGTTCATAATCACAGTCTCACCACCATCACCACCATACCTAGTATCGTAGTATGTGAACATGTCAGTCAACTTCTTGTGAATGAACCCTTCAGGTGACTCTTCTAGGTTCATGCACGAGGAAATGTAAGTCAGAGTGTTTTCTACACCTTCCACCTTAACCCCAGGGTCCATGCATGCAGCGAGGTAATAAAGAGATGGAACGGTGGACTAGTACTTTAAGTACTTGTTTTCTATCTCTGTAATCATATGGCTAATTGTCGGGTCAGCTCGATACTTCCTAACCATGCTACTAATGTTGCTTATGCACCGGAGTGTAATGCAAGTCGTGAGCATATAAACCGACGGACACATGTTCGTCATGTCATAAAAAATATTCTGGAATTTCATAAATGAAATTCTTAAAGCTCAGTCAGTGTCGTCAATAATAAGTTTGTCACACTTACTATTGACGTAGTCGGATATCACGTGTTCGTATTCAACACATGATTTCAATATCAGGTAAGTGTAATTCCAACGATATCTCACTTTCGATTGGAATTTCTTCTTCTTAAGATTCGTAGACAAACAGAGACTACTAAACTCTTGTTGTCTGCGAGGAGTGTTAATATATTTTAGCGTATTACGTATATTATTCAATGCGGAGGAACATACCTTCATACCCGCTTGAACAATCAGGTTAATCATGTGACACATGCATCTGACACGAAAATTTTTTTCTAATGGTACGTCTCTAATATTCCTAACAAATATGTTAATCGTTACTTCATTATTAGATGCGTTATCAAATGTGACACTAAAAATTTTATTTTGAATTTTATATTCCCTAAAGATTTTCATCATACACTCAAAAATGGCCGGGCCATCACGAGGATGAAGAATCTCAGAGAATCTTAAAATTTTTTTATTCATTGTCCAGTTAGAATCTATATAGTGGATGGTGAGATATGCATAAGATGATTCATCGTGACTTATCTAGATATCAGACGTCACGGACACCACTCAACTATATGTCATAAATTTATTAATTATTTTTTATTTTTCTAACTTATACAATTTTAGTATGTCATTCCTAGATATGAACCAATGAATCTTACGATAAGTAAACTGAAAATATGTCTACATTATGCGCACTACCCTTGGATCTTCTGAAAATTTGATCAGGTTGACCCATCAATGTGATAAGTCTGGCCATGCCGTCCCTACCTAACTCACTGTAGTATATGAATGAAGTAAACTTTGAGACTGAACTCGATCCAGTCTCAAAAAATGCAGTGCTAAGTTGGGTTTGCCTAGGATCTAATGGACCATATTTTTTGGTGCATAATTCGGCATGCCTCTTAAGGTACTCAGTCCCAAACGAACTCTTATATGTTAAAAGTCTCATACAATATTTGTATTGTATCATTTCTTCTTCATCACCCCTAATATTTTTTTGTTTTATTATATTAAAATGAGTCCAAATTACAGAAGTCTTAGTTTTTTGTTTTTTAGATGTTTGGGTTGAGATGATTGGAGAAACCAAAGTTTCAACAGTCTCATACCTCTGTGTAATATTTTTATTTTCTAAATTTAAATATATTTCATTAGTATTTGTCATTTTTTAGGATTTTTGTTAATCAGTGCACTTGTTTAGAGACTAGATGATAGATTTTAAATGTATCTATTTTAGATATAGAGAGGGACTAGAGATAAAAAAAAATTAAAATAAATTACCCAGTAAAATAGTGAGGTCGATCACGTGCACGGTGCACCACAGTCTAGCTCAAAATTTATAACCCAAGTTGAGATTCCCGAAAAACCAAACTAAATGACGAAATCCCGACTTCCCGAGTCTCGAGAGATATGAGCAAGATTTTTGAGAGAGAAAATGTGAGATTTGAGAGAATAAATATTTATGAAAAACATAAATTTAATAGAGAGGGGGGGGGTGGAATTTATAGATAAAAGAAAATATTTTTAAAAAAAAGTCATTTTTTTTTATTTTTTTTATTTTTAAAAATTTTTCAAGCGGCATAATCATGAGGGCCGTTGGATTCTGCCCCCTAGCCGTTGGAGGCTAGATCCAACGATAATTTATTTTTTTTTTTTATTTTTTTCTTGTCCGTTGGGGGGGGGGGAATTGGGTTGGGGGACCGCGGGTCGGGTTTGATTGGACCCGACCCGAGGTTTTTTTTGCCAGAAGGGGAATGGGACTCTTAGGGCTTGCCATTGGCCCGAGTGTCCCGAGTCATGGTGAACCCACCGTGACCCATGACTCGTGAGGGTGCGGGACAGTGGGTGCGGGCGTCAGGCTGGGTGTGAAAGGTGACCCCGATCGTGCCTACGGGCCGTGTCACGGACCACTGAACTGTGCCGGGTCAGGCACGGCACGAGGCCCGGCTGGCCTCGGCACGGCACGACATGGGTCGTGCCTTACCCGGGCATGGCACGGGCATGGGCCCGGGATTTTCCCGTTCGGGCTGGCCCAGGCACGACCGAACCGTGCCTTGTGCCGGGCCTGGCCGGCCCAGCCCGGTTTACACCTTTATGATGGGAGACTCATATGATGAAGGTTTCAAATGAATCTGTCTAGTATATTCTTTATGTTGAGATTGTTAAGTTTCTCAATTCTCATTTAACTTTTTCAAGAGAATTTATATCTTATATCTAGTGGGCCCCCTCACACTAGGATCTTCTCTATAACTTAATATGTTGAGGGTAGTTTAACAATACTTCTCAAAGTTAGTCAACCTAACAGTACTAGGAGCATGTGTGGGAGTAGGGCTTGTAGTTATTTTGTGATAAGTAATAATTAGATATGAGAACGAACCTACCATTATGGTGTTCAAAGGTGTGTTTATGTTCTCTTGGATTGAGTCCTTAAAAACAGATTTGTCTTTGAAAAAAGTCATATTAGTACTTGAAATGATCCTTTTGGTATATGGTGAGTAATAACCATTTTCATTTTAAACACTAAATATTCTATGAATACTCATTTGATGACATATGTAATCATCTTTTTTTTAGTTTGAAGAGAGATCTTAAACAAAATAAATATTTAAAAATTTTAAGGGAAAGGTGAAAAAGTCTTTGTGCAAAGCATAAAAATTGATATAAAATATGATATAAGAGAATATAGGATGAATCTGATTAATTAGGAAGTTAATATTTAATACTATATTTCCCCAAAATATCTCGGTATATCTTATATAATATAAGTATTTTAGCTGTCTTAACCATGTGACTATTAAAAAAAAACTTACCTTGTTAGTCGGTCATTCAATGGGATTGAACTTTTGACCCATCACCCAACTATAGTTAGTCTCAGGTCCTCGAGTTGGTGGACCTTGTCATCAGGCTGAACACTTAGGTCGTGCTTGACTCGGCATGAGGCATGACTTGTACCAACCTAGCATGATATGAGCTATGCCATGGGTCGAAATGAACCAGGACTAGCCATGGTTTTAGATCGTGTCGTGTTTAGCCAGGCATGACCGAACTGTATAATGTTGTGGATTGTGCATGTGCTTGATTGATACTTCTAAGCAAATAATAAGAGTTTAATAGTCTATACATATTAGTGGGCCTAAAAGAAATTTAAATGGATGTGAGATATCATAAAAATTATATATTTTTGATTTAAGAGTTGTGGTGGTTACTAACACGTGATATGTGACCATGTCAATAGTAAGTGTAACGAACTTATTATTGATAATTTATACAAAGATACCTAAATTTTTTTTTATGAAAATTTTGAAGATTTTTTTTCATATGAAGGCTATATGTTTATCTGTGTACATTCTTATAACTTATATTGTACTTGAGTGCATGTGTAATATTAATAATATGTTTAACAAATATAGAGGATATCATGTATTTAGTGCCATTAATATTGGGATGAAAGTTAAATATTTAAAATACTAGCATCCAATTTGACTATGTTTTGTTTGGATTTTTGTATGGATTATAGGGTTAAGATGAAATGCATATAAAATATATTAAGATACATATTCATTTGTATGAACCAAGTAAAAAAAACTGAAGGTCTAATATACGAAAAATTAACCAACATGTTTATATTTTAAGAAACTAGGTATAATAGTTGTAATGATGCTTCGAGTACGAATATGAACACCGTATGTGGAGATGATTTTTTTTTCCAGTTAGCTATAGACAAATAATTAGGTGGTCCTTCGAAAATGAGCGACCTGTTTTAATATTTAGATATTAATTTCTGTTTCATCATATAATATGATGATATTAAAAATTTAGATATTTTAAATTGGTGAAAATCATACGAATCATATATCTTATACTATTTTAAATATCTCGTGATCTACTTATCCCTCTAGTATTCAACATAGAATCAAAGTTAGTTTTTTTTTGTGGTTGTCAATATTATTTCAAATAGGTAATCAAGATAACTACAATTAGATATTATAGAAGTATTCGTATGCTTGAAAGACTAGAAAAATTCAAGGTTAGACATGTAATATTGAGAATATTAGGGTCACCATTAGTGTTACATTTAAAAACATACATGATGATGATTTGTATCCGCACTATCATATCACAAACTTAAGCTAATAACTCGTGTGATGATGATGTATTTTTTTTTTATTTTTATTTCAGCTTAAGTTATGTATCATATTTATAATTTTATGCTCATGAGTTATTTGTTATTATTTATGGTTTTGAATTTTTTTTAAATTTATTATTTAGTATTTTGGATTATATTTTTTTTATACGATATCTTGAGTTGTACATAATATAAAATATATTTTTAAATTTTTGATTTTATTCATTTATATTTATAATGTATTGAACTTTATAATTTTATTACATTGCTATTTAATATTTCTAATGAATATATTAATATTTTATAAAATTTTTATTTGGCCTTTAGTCTCGTATAATCATCATGACCTAAAATTTACTTGGCATTACTAAAGGTCTCAAATGGGTTGTGCCAGGCTGACATGACTTATTTTTTTAGGCTTGTATAACCCGTGTGCTGTCTTTAGCATGCCATGCTATAGTACCGTGCCGTGCCTGGCACGACACGGTTCACTGGAGGGCAAGCCCGACATGGCCAGCTGCTCAAAGTTAGCTAAGTTTTGGGTCTGTTCGTGTTGGGATTTGGGGATATGGGTGCTCCCCAAACTTGAGCTGGTGCTCCTGTTGACTCTCTCGGCTCGTCGCATCGCCCGTTGGGCATTGGGAGTCACATTGTCTTCGCGTTACCTGTCGGGCATCGGTCCTTCGCCATGTTGTGGCATTGGGTCGGGTGTGGTCCTGAATCCCAACCAGATATGTGGATTTTGGCGCACGTTTTGGGTTGTGCCCTGTGTCGTGCACTCGTGCTCACATGCTAGGCCACCAAAAATCAGGCCAAGTTGTGTTGATACGACCCATTTGATACATATATTTGGATACTCAAGAATAAATAAATATCTTAACAAAAAATAAAGTATCCAAGCCAATATTGTCGTATCTAACTATTTTAGATATTTTATAATTAGTTATAATAAAATTAATAGAGCAAGTAAAAAAATACTAAATAAATAATACTTATAATGTGATTGTTTACACATGAGCTGATTATCCAAGAGTCAAGAGTTAGAGGATGAGTGGTGACAACTAGAGTATTTCAAAGAACAAAAACATTGATTGTTATCTTATCAGTTAGGAATTATAATCTTTTTTTTTTTGAAACCAAGAGCTTTAGGTCCCATTTACGTGGACTCCTACATCCCCTTGGGCTCCCAGAGAATCGAACAGGTAAGAAATATCCCTGGTATCTCTTACCAGTAAGACTTGAACCCGTGACCTCCTGGACATTGCCAAGAGTCCAAACCAACTAAGTTCCTTATGAGAGGGGTTATATATCTTCTTTCTTGGTAATACTCATCGTGGTGAGAATCTTTAAATAGATCAAATAGTTAATTTATCTCTTTTAATAATTTATAATATTTTCAATTTTATCTCTAAAAATAATTTATAATAATTTTTTTTGATAGAATCACTCATCATTCAATATCTGTACTGTACTGATGATCTCTTACCTGTACTTCAATAATGATTGATAGGTTCACTCTCTATATCTCTCTCTCTGCAAGGAAAATAATATAAAAGGTTTCTTGTTAGGTCTCACAACTCAAAGGTATCTTGCATCTATGCTAAAATTTAATGGATATACAAAATTAGAAATTTGGACTAGCTCTGATTCTATATATTAGGATCGACACAATTCATGTAATCTCTGATATCAAATGTTAGATCCCATGTATATGGATCTTGAGGATATCTTACATAACTATTTTGTAATCCCAAATTATGAATCATGATGATAATTATGGATTTGGGAAGGAGAGAGAACTTTCATAGATGAAATACACAATGTACGAGAGAGAGAGAGAGATGAAGAGTATAACCACTAGAATCAAAGAGGAGGAAAGTTTACTATCATTGAATAATACTTTATAAATTACTATTTTGCATTAATTGCACTGCACTCAGTCTTACAATATTTTAAATTTACACGTACTCGAATAATAAATTTAAAAACTTATTTAAACTTTATATCTAAGTTGTGATTTCATATTTTTATATTGCAACTTCATACCTATCATACTACCGTATGATATGATCGTGATTTCATTTATATCGTGATACCTTAGAATAAGGTTGCGAATTCATTCATGTTGCAACACCATAGAACATGGTTGCAATACAAAATACTTGTTGCAGTTTCAATCATATTGCAACTTCATAATTTGGGTGTCAACCTCTCAATATTAAAATACATATAGCTTTAGTCATTTTGTAATTTCACAATTTGGGTTGCAACACCAAATATATGTAGTATTTTTAGAAGTATGAGACAATTCCAATATTCTCCTATATGATGAATTTTTTTTTTTTCATATCAGTCTTAGCTCAATATCATTAGAACTTTTCTACCCTCATTTTCTTTTGCCAAGTAATCATCATAATTTTTTTTCTTGTCGATTTTCTCCAGTCGAATTAGCCCATAATCAACTTGCTTTCGAATGAAGTGATATTATATATTAATCATCAATGCGTTTAGTTTGAGCATGAAATGCCGGATTTCATGGTAGAATAATAATACTTTAGCTGTCACATTTGTTTTTTAATTTTTTCTACTTGAAGTCAAACTCTGTATAATCTTTTAATCTAGGCATCTTCCTTGTGTGCGTGAGTGCCATATATTTTGTCTCAGTGGGTGAGAGGGCAACAACAATTTATGGTTTGTTCATTCAGCTCACATATTCACTATATAGATTCAACACATACTTGTTCACAAATCTTTTGATGTCCATAACTTGACCCCTTGCATAAATAGCTTTATTAACATCAAAAGTCTTTTCATTGTGTTATCATCAAACTATAATACAAAATTAAAAGTTACACATAAATATTTAAATACCCTTTTATTTGCATTCCAATGTTTATTACACAAATATTCTTTTGGTTCGACATGTATCTGCTTAGTACTCCATAACATATGCAATATTGCAAATACCAAACTTTCAGTAGTGCTGGCATATAGAATGAGAATCATCTCTTCTCTCTCTAGTTGAGTAGTAGGCCACTGCTCTACTATGAACTTCATCCTAATCGTTATAGGAATTGCATTAATTTGTAATTAGACAGGTACTTTCAAAGTATTCTTTCAACATACTTCTATTACTAAATATATACTATTTTTATTTCATGATCTCTTTGAATATGCATACTCAATATAAGGTGCGTTGTCCCAAGATTTTTCATATCAAACTTCTTGGTTAGCAATAATTTCAATGCACTAATCCTCTCTTGTTAAATCTAACCAATAATATATTATTCACATATATGATTAGAATAACATAATTTTTACCTAATTTTTTTGTGTACACACAAGGAATAATCTTGTATCAATTGAATCTCAATCGCAAGATATATGAGTTAAACCTTTGATACCACATCTATAGAGACTGATTTAGCTTGTACATTGACTTTTCCAGCTTGCATACCAAGTACTTATTGTCTTTTGCCTTGAAATTGACTAGTTGTACCATATAAATTTTTTTTTCTTCAAGTATCATTGAAGAAAAAATTATTTTTATGTCCAGCTACTCAAGCTCTAGAACAAGATCATATCTAGCTGCAGCAACCAACATCACTTGAATGGAGAAGATCTTCATTAGTGGTGAGAAGATCTTATTATAGTCAATGACATCAACTTCAGAGAAGCCTTTAATAACTAATCTTATTTTGTACTTCTTAATCTTTTCACCTACGTATATCTTTTGTTTGAATACTTATTTATTTCCAATTACCTTTAGAATCAATGAAAACTTCACAAGGATCTAAATGTTATTTTTCTTTAAGGATTGTATCTCTTCTTTCATGATATGCTCATACTGATTCGACTTCCTAGAGGCTTTTGCCTCTAGCATAATATTTAGCTCATCTTCTATAATATGAAGAGCAAGATATGAACTATCAACATTCCTTATAGGACAGTATGCACTATCAACACCTATATTCATTCTATAAAAAGAAAAGTACTGTCACGTGCACCATACCTGTCGCACAGCATTGTTGTACGATTAACCCTAACATCTGCACCATTTTATCGCACACCACATGCATCCCTCCGCACCATTATGTCGCACACCACATGCATCCCTCCGCACCATTCTGTCGCACACCACATGCATCCCTCCGCACCATTCTGTCGCACACCACATGCATCCCTCCGCACCATCACTCACACGCACCTGCATCACACTGTTCCACAACACACACCACTTGCACTGTCATCCGAACCACACTGCCACCTGCATATTTTATCACATTATCACATAATCAACCCTATTATCTGTGTCACTTAGTGACTTGCACCATCACCTGCACCGTGCTGTTTCCTGTATCATTCTGGCACACACCATTTGCTCACCACCACACTATCACACAAACATGCAAACCGCTTTTGCACCACACTATTCACTGTACTCGCCCTTTCTTTTCTTAGGTGTGAGACCCTAACTATGATACTATGATAAAATTAAACATGTTCAAATGAAAAATGAACTCAAACATTGATCTTGTACCATAGTTATTTAAGGCGCAAGGCGCACTGAGGCGTAAAAGTCTTTTGGGGCCTTAAGGTGCAAGGCGCACTTGAGGTACGAGTTTTTTTATTTGAGGCGCACACAACCTAATACACATAAAAATTATACATTTTACTAAATATAGTCTTTAATTTTTATTTAATAATAAACTAAAGAATATCAAAGATAAAAATTAAATATTAATAGTGCTCTCATCATCAAAACATTCAAAGTTTCAAAACAAAATAACAAACATTCAAAGTTCTAAAACAAAATAAAAACTCATGTATTTATATCTAAATCTAAATTAAGAAAGTCTTCATCAATATCATCCCCATTATCAATCTTTCACTCTCTCTCTTATTTATCTTTCTCTCCCGATGAATAGATTATTTCTTCATCTTCATCAATCAAAGCAAGAGTAGGAGTATGTTTAGAGCTAGATGGTTTGACGTTGATTTTGTTGTTGGTGTTTGTGTTTTGCTTGGTTTAACACGGACACGTACACGGGAATATGACACGGCATGATACGGGGACACGACAAATTCTAAAAAAACTAAGATACGGATACGGTTAGGATATGTCATGATAAAAAAAATAAAATTAAAAGTAAAAATTATTTTCTTTATAAATATTAGGTATTTTATAAAATAAATTAAATTAAATTAAAATATTTTAGTTTATAAAATAAATAAATATATTTTTATTTTATAAAATAAAAATATTGTATTTTTTTTATTTTATAAGATAATATCAATAATTATTTTATTTTATAAAATAATATTTTAAAATTATCTTATATTATATAAAAATATATTTTTTTATTTTATAAAATAAAAATATTTTATTTTATTTTATTAAAATATTTTATTTTATTTTACCGCCCGCCTGCCTTCCCCCTCAATTCCCGTTCGCATGCCTCATTCCTCAATTTCCACCTGCCTGCCTTCCCCTCAATTCCCGCCCGTCCCCTGCCTCCCCCCCTCAAATCGCGCCAGCCCCTTGTCTCCCCTCTCAATTCGCGCTTGCCCCCTGCCTCCCCCACTCAAATCGCGCTTGTCCTCTGCCCTCTGCCGCCCACTGGACGGCTGATACGCCACCGTCAGATACGCCACTTGGCGTATCAGATACGGATTTATCAATAATACGTCACGTGACGTATCAGACACGTATCCGTGCCGTGTCCGTGCTTCCTTGCCAGCTGTGTCTCACCCACCTGCGCCTCTCCTGAAGCGATGTGTTTTTCCCGGGAGTGGTGGTGCCTGAGTTTTAGGAGCGCCTCAGGCGCGCCTTTCATAATTATGTATTGTACATACATAGACATAATCTATAATTTTATATATAAATAGAAAAATAAAATTGGAGCAATTCATATATTAGGTGCTCTAATCATAAATATAAATTACAATAAATAATATGAAAATACTATTATATCTATCATAACTTGATGTTATCTTAGATGAGATAATACTTTAAAAGAAAATTTGATTATTCTAATCTCATCAGGAATAATAATAAAAGATATAAAAAAAAGAGAAAAACTTGAATATGATAAAATTTATGCAATATGATACTCAATATAATTGTTATATTTTTTTATAAACAAGAATTAAAAGATTAAAATTAAAAGAGCTGATTATATGATCTTCTGATTTTTTGAGAAAATTTTTTTAGTTATGAAAATGCGGTGCAAGTTTATTCTTGAATAAACATGAAGACTTAAGCGATTAAATCTCTTATATTCTAACTCATTTGGAGTTAGACCTATAACAAAAAAAGGAGCTACTATATCATTGGACTAATAGATATTTTTTTTTTCTAAGTAACTTTACTTTTTTCATTATAATTAAATTGTTCTGTAATTGTTGATATGATTGATAATGTGGGAGGAAAATTATTATAATGTGATCTACCAAACTCAAAAATTGATGAATGATGATCTTTGATAATTATATAATCTTTGATAATTATATAATCTTTGATACATTATTATAATGATGATCTTATCTAGTCTTGACTATTTAAAAAATGAGTTATGTTTTAAAAAAATAACATATATACAAACTAAAATTCTATTTATTTTAGCATAGTAAACAATCCATGTTCTTTGGGTATCATAGTAACCAACTAATGTATACTTTAATAATATTTTCAAATATTTTTGGAGGTTTACTAAATAATTATTTCTTAGGATATAAGATTTGTAAAAATACATGATATAAAATAATTGAGAAATACATTCGATTGATCAGATAGTTGATAGTTAAAATCGTATATGTTAATATTTTTTAACACTTCTACTATATGAAAATATTCTATTTGTCTTAACTAAATACATATTAATTTCTTCTACTAATCCATTGCATGGGTGTGTGCTGATATATAATGTTTGAATAATTTCATGGTATGTATAGTAAGTGTTAAAAAGGTGGATTAATATTTTTAAAAAATATTGTTTCTAATAATTTTAATATTTTTATTAAATTGTATTAGAATTTAGGAGCAAAAGTCAAATGTGCTTTCATTATTTTGAAACATAAAAAATCTTGTACCATATACATGGCTAGGGTTGGTACAACTTATATGTTAAGTGCTCTTATTCAAAGAAAAAAAAATAATATAATAAATAAAAAATGCAATATGAGATAATAAATCTCAACACCCATTCCCATATTGATGCATACATATTACCTAAGAAGCAATGATATGGTTACGAACATGGGGATACGAAATGGTAGGATATTAGGATGCAAAATGGCAGGATATGAGGACAATATAAATTTCAAAAAACTAAGATATGTATATGACTAGGATATGATATGATAAAAAAAATACAAATATTAT
This sequence comes from Sapria himalayana, assembly GCA_029783825.1. Classification (NCBI taxonomy): domain Eukaryota; kingdom Viridiplantae; phylum Streptophyta; class Magnoliopsida; order Malpighiales; family Rafflesiaceae; genus Sapria; species Sapria himalayana. The sequence continues at coordinate 327,339 of JAREIK010002121.1, forward strand.
CTTTAAAAAGCAATATAGATAAATAAAAAAATGCTCAAATATTATTTTTTTAAATATTCAAACACAAATATAAGAAATATTAAAATAAGTGAGTATTAACTCTATAATATGATCATCTATATATTTGTCTATAAAAATTACATTGAAAAACAATATTTCCTCATCTTTTTCCTTTATTTAATTTTGATTCTTTCGTGATGTACCTCCATAATGGAGCATTATCATCAACATCATAATTATTTTGTTGATTACTTGAAGACTCAGAATTATAACTCATTATATTATATAATTCTACATGAAAAAAATTATGCATTTAAATAAATCTATATAATAAAACAAAAACTATTATACTTGCATATTGTATATTTATATATTACATATTACATACTACAAAAATCATTCATATTTATATTACATATTTTAAAATAATTTGTTTATTATTTTTTGCATATTTATTAAACAATCATAAATTAAAAGTAAAAATAATGGATTTAAATCCCTTCCATGTTACTGCTTCTAAACCCCTCCCTCCTATTAGTGCTTTCGAAATCTTGAAGCAAAGTCAACCCCTACCTTCCCCACCATTGCAACATTACTTTTTTAGACTCAAATGACATTGGTGTTGTCGGCATCTTCGGGCACTCGGACATGGATTCCACAATAAAGACGTGTCGGATATGTATCCAACACGTCCGTTCGATATGCCACGTGGCATACTGGACAAGGATTTGTCAATGATATGCCACATGACGCATCGGACATGTCCGTGGCATGTCCATATCATGTCCATGTGTCCGATACGTGGACACGGCTGTAGATTGGCGTATCCATGCTTCCCTGCATATTATAAAAATTTAGTTTGAAGAAAAAAAAATATTTGTGGTCTTTTAAGCATATTCATGAAGATATTTATAATCTAATATATAGTTGGCACATATGTGATAACTCATAGCTAAAGACTCATATTGAATCTTTTCATATATGAAAATGATAATTAATCACAATTTATTTTATTTGTTCATAAAATATTAGATTGATAACATGTTGAGCTACTTGACTATCACAATAAAATGTCATTGACCTCTAGACTAATAAGTCAAACTCTTCTAAAATGTGATATATTTATTAAAGTTCATAATTAACTTATATCATAGTTCTATACTCTATCTTTGTATTCGATTAAAAAAATAAAAATTTACTTTTTCAGGAGATAAGAATTATCTCCAAGAAAATTAAAAAATTAGGTGACGTTTTTTTTTGTGTAATTACATGAGCCTAATTATAAATTTAGTAGGTCTAATCGGTCATGTTGATGGTCTCTAAAAAAAGCATACATTTTGCAGCTTTATTCACATATGAATCGGAAGAATTGTGTTGTTATGAATCTACATGAGAATTTAGATAATGACTAACTCTATTAATAATGTGTGCTATTTAATTTTATGATTATAAGATATTTTAGCATTCATTCAATTATTCTGTATATAGAAGAATTAATTAAAATACTGGTATAAATAGATAAATTTATACATAGATCAAGTGATGAGTCAACTAGTGGACATCTCATTATATCAATCTCAGATAAAATATTTAGAGCATACCTCATCTAAAAAAAATATATCTTCTAAATAAGTTATCTTAATACTTAATATATTTGAGATGTTTGATATTCTTGCTCTAAAATTCACATCGATAAAAAAAGAATAATCTAATACATATTTTCTAAAGTCAAAATAAGTAAGTGTTTAAGAGAAATGACTAAATAACACCTTGGAGATTGAAGTAGTTCATAAAAAATCTTTTATAGTTTATACATCATATGTACACTCTTTGGAATAGTAAACATGTTGGCTACTGAATAAATACCTCCTCAAAATAATCATGGAAAAATGTATTTATCATATTAGTTGATATGTGGTCAATCTATAATAAGTACTAACAGAAAATAATAAGTTGATAGTGATTATCTTTGTTATAAAAAAATATCTTAATAATATATATCATAAGTCTATGTGAACTGTTTTGCTACCAACATGATCTTAAGCTACCTATTCTTCTTTTCATGACTAATGGTCATCATATACACCTCTGCTTACTTCCCATTATAACTTTACTTGAAGATTATAGAATAAGATATATACTATTGTAGATAATTATGCTTAATTTATTTAACAGTCTATTATTCTCTTGGCTGACTAAGTGCCTTAAAGAGAGCATCTAGGATCTTGTACCTATCAAGAGAAGACAAAAAATTCTAATATGTAGTATTAAAATAAAAATAAAAGTTATGATAAAGAATATTAGGTAGAACACATTTTAGATTCCTTTCGTAGAGGAATTAGAAGATCAATGATACTCTCAATTGGACTAGTTGACATGACAAATGACTTGGAATGAAGAATGTTATGAACATATCCATTTAGTATGCATATTTAGATTGATATCATAAAGTCTCTTAATCTTAATTTTATTCTAGGGAGACTCACACCTCATGTCTCATAGAACAATTCTACTATATGCCTCTTCTTGACTTTCACCATCATGAGTCTTAATTAAAATATGATCCGTCGAAGTAATAGGAGATATCCCATTTCTTTTCTCAAGATTAATTATGGTGGTAGTATCATATGCATGAATAGGTGTAGTTGACACTTCGTGAAGGGTAACAATTAGATAAGGAAATATTCTTTTATTATAGTGTTTAAAGGTGTCTATTTTTGGGTTGAGTTTTTTTTTAAAAGGATCTAGTAATGATTCTCCTAGTTTTTAGTGAGTATAATTATACTTTTTCTAAGTATTAAGGTGCCCAAGTAAAGCACAATTGATGACACGCGTGCTGCCATCTTTCTCTACAGGAGAGTTAGCATCAACAAATTAAGTACATCCAATAATCTTGGATGAAAGGTACAAAAATTTATTTCTTAAATTTATACGCTGATATGAGATATGATTTAAATAAATAAAAGATGATATTCGATTGATCAAGAAATTAGTGGTTAATATTATTTTTCTTCAAAATTACTTGATAATATTTTTATGTAGTATATATGCCATTACCAAATTTAATTGAATGTCTATTCTTCCTTTTAGTTATTTTATTTAATGCAAGATTACATATATAAGATGCCTATTAAATCATTTATACTTTTCAAAAAAAAAGTAAGTTGATGTTAAATATATTATAAAATATTATTATTTTTTAATATTTTAATTTCACATCCAAATTATATTTTTGATATTTGATAAAATTTTTAAAAAATAGATAAAATATGATGTTTTTCTTTAAAAATAGATAATAATATATGTAGAGTGTAGCAATCAATAAAAATAATAAAATATTTCAAAATAAATACCTAATTATTGAACAAGGACTCCAGACAACTAAATGAATAAAATGAAATGAGTTCATACTAACACATTCCTTATGTGTTAAATATAAAATTTTAATATACTTTTCTAATTGATATGTCTTATAACTAACAAAAGTAATCATCTTCGTATTTGATTTCCTACTTTTAACTTTATTCAATGATGAATATCTAAGTTGAGAATGCATAACAAGTAGGTCATTGGCAACCAAACATCTTGAGGGACTTAAGAGGGTAAAGAAAAATAAGTATAATTTATCGTGGTTAATTTCTAGAGAATTTATATGTATGATTTGTCAATCCTACATAAAAATATCAAAAAATGAAAATATAGTTTTACAAGTTAGTTGTTTAGTAAAAAAATTGATTAAAAATAAATTATGATAAAACTCAGTGACTTAGAGCACATTTTAAAATAATAGACTCAACACTCTTCATAGGATCTAGGAGGTTCAGGCAAATCTACAAGCAAGAGAGGAAGAGTAATGAATCTAAGTATAATATCTGGACTCATGCTTTTTATAGTCTCATTAAAAATAAATTATGGTAATAAAAGATAAAATTAACACTCATTAAAATCTTAATGGTTTCTAATAAAAATGACTTTTAACTCTTTTAAGAACTGAAATATCAAAGGAAGATATATTTGAAGGTCCTAGATGTCAACTTGTTCAATAATGGAGAGTAATATAGGACAAAATAAATACATCCACAAATTTTGAGATGCATTTTATATAGTTTATTTCTAGGATGTAGGATTTGAAAAGATATATGATAAAAAAAAGAAAAAAATGATATCTAATTGGTGAGATAGATTGTAATTAAAACTATATTTCCTAAAAAATATGTTAGAACACTCTTGCAAAGTAAAAATATCTCAATAAGTTGGGTGTTCCCTTTAAAAGTATTAAAATAAAAACTCAATACTTCCATCAAGCTGATGAATAGAAGTTCACAATATTCAATTTAGAGGAAAGAAATATAAGCCGAGACATTTTGAAGTCTTTCGCATAGATATTTATTGACTGCTTAACTATCTCAATGTATGTTATAATAATAGTTTCTTCCTAAATTTTCTCTTTAAGGAATAAGTAGTCCATCTCGATATATTTTGTTTGTTCTTTATATATTAGATTGGATGCTATATTTTGTGTTGCCTGATTGTTATAATAAAGTGTAATGGATGAAGAGATTGTATACTCGATTTCCTTGAGCAATCGAGCCGATATTAAATCTAAAGTATCTCAGAGATAATTATAATTATTATTCTAAATTGTCTCTATATTTTTTTCAAAATAATTATATATTGTTTACTTTTTCAGGCGACAAGGTTGTCTCGAAGAAAAGTACACAATTTTGTTGTTATTTTCTTAGTGTATGTTAGTGTTTCATTTGAATCTGAATACCCAACTAACTTCAAGTGCCTATAATTTAAGAAAAGTTTTATCAAAAAGTGTCATTTCTTGTTCTTTATATTTTTATTTAATTGTTTTTTTATTATTTATGAAATAATTAAAAATAAACAAAATTGTGACCTATACAAAAAAAGAATGAACCTTGTAAATAATAAATAATAATCAATAAAAATAATAAAATATTTAAGTTCTTGAGTTTCGTAGCTATTAGGTTTGCATAAATCTAAGTGTATCAGATCAAATGCATTTTTAATTAACATGCATCACACTATAAGGTAGAAATATTTTAGTATAGAATTAAATTTTTTTACTTGGTAAGTGATGGGTGACATAGTTGAGACTACTCAAACAATTGGTACAACACACTCAAATTTCAAGTAGGGGCTCATATCAGAGAAGATAAGATGTATAATGTTTCTTGCTCAAATCTAAAGGAATTATTTTTAAGAGCTTTATGATCTAACAAATAAATTTCATTAAAATAAAAATAAAGTGAGAGTTAAATTATCTAAATAAATAATTACAAAAAAAAGGCTAATAAGATAATCAAAAGCAAACAAAATATAAGAAAGAAATAAAAAATCAAATTGCCTTCTGTCATACCCAATGATTTATAAGGGCTTGTTATTCGGTAACAAAATATTCAAAGAACAAGAAAAACATAAAGTGAGAAAGAAATGATTGACAGTAATGTGAGTATTGACAATCTCTCGATAATATTAGAGTGTGAAGTACAAGTACGAGTAATAAAACTAGTAATACTTAAAGAATATAAAGTATTTACTATTATCTTAAAGATGAATTTTATATATTTCTCTATTAAGTGTCAATGTGAAAAAAATTATAATAGAACACTTAAATGACTATGGTAGTCAGTATATTGTACTCAATACTATTTAGTACTCTTGATAATCTCTTTGAAAATAACTTGCACATCTTTCTAGTATGTAATTTTTTTTTATAATATATATATTGTAAGAAGAATCTTAGGTGTTTGCATATTGACACCGTAACACAACTCCCCCCACTTGACATCAATAATTTGTTGGTATCACACAAATAATTTCGACATCAATAATAGATTGATATCATACACAAATAAGTACTGTGCTTGCACAATGCATGTCTATGATGCAATATGCACAATTGGTTTTTTGTCTAATAATTTGACATATTTGGTGAGCCTAGAGTTTGGTTTGCCTAGGGTTTTATGTTCCTAATTTTGGATTGATTTGGCCAAAAATAAGCATCCTTATATGATAGTTTAAGGCGTGAACACTTGACTATATATTATGCAAAAATCTAGGTCTTTAAATCACAAAAAATGTTAAATAAAAATTGTACATATGGTGCGCATATATAGTGGATTAATTAGGTTGAGACAATCCACAAGTTGAATTGTTTCATTCATAATACTAGATCTTAAAATAATATATACAAAAAATGTAAATGCAGTTATACTCTTAATCAGTTCATACAATAAATATTCTTATATAACGAGCAAAAATAATTGAGACAGATTACATGCTGGGTGCTCTCACAAAAATATAAAAATTAAAGAAATAATAAAAAAAGAAATTGGAATATTTCTTGTCAAGTTGGTGTGTACAATTTTACAACACTAAGCTTGGAATAAAGAAATATAAGTTTTTTTTTTCAAGGTTATCAAAAAGATGTTCATTGTTTGCTCTGCTGTTTGAATATATAATTTTACAATGATCTCTTCATGAATTATCTTTATTAGAAAGAAATAATTTATTTTTATATATTTTGTTTGCTTATAAAATATTAGATTGGAGACTATATATTTCATTGTATAAGTATCATAATAAATGGTAGTAGGAGAAGAGAGTGCATACTTGATATATTTGAGAAGATAATGCATTAGAAGTATTTCACAAGTGATTATTTTAATCATTAAGAACTCTGTCTCTGTACTAGATCTCAAAATAAATATATCTCTTATTTTTATATGAGATAAGATTATTTTTAAAAAAATTATAAAATTTTATCATAAACTTCCTCTTATTGTACGTTGGTCCCCAGCTCAAATATTAATGCCCAATCAACTGAAAGTGCCCATGATATTTGAAAGAGATTTAAAGTCTTGGAGACTTCTTCATATATCTCACTATGAGAAGGATTGTGTCAAGGTGAACATATAATTTAAGAAATGACTTATTATATTGACTATATATATTATATATGATTTGATCATAATCAAATAATTAATCTTTCTTGTAATCCTCTTATAAGTGTTAAAGTTAACATGAAGGGTTGTATAATAACTGAAGTCAATATCTAGATCAATATGAGTATTTACTTGAATACAACTTAAAAGGTTAATATATCCAAGAACATCAAGTGCATATCTCTTTTTTAGTAAGATGATACTCATCATAAAATATATCATTTTAATGCTAAGAAAATATTTAAGTCTCACGAAATTATTCATTTGAAAATATGCTAAAAGATACTCCTTAAGTTGGATGATCTCTAACTTATTATCTCATATAATTAGAATGTCGGTCACGTAGACAATTAACAAAATCATGCTAAAATTAAGACTCCTCTGGAAAATAAAAAAAGCATGTGACATAATTGTGTAGCCCAACTATGTTGGCTGCCTATGAAAATTTTATAAACAAGACTTTTGGTAACTACTTTAGGTATATAATGCCTTTCATATTTTGTAAGCTATATTTGATTGTATTGATTAAAACTTAGGTGACTATTCCATATACACGTCTTTCACAAAGTCTAAAAAAATATGTTTTTCATGTTTAATTGATATATCTTCCAACTATGAGATTCTATAAGAGAAATAATAATTCAATACGTGATTATTTTAGTCATTTGATAGTAAGTGTACAAGTATTCAATATTAAATATCTGGGTGATTTATTTGTTATAAGTCTTCACTTAAGATAATATGTCTTTTTACATGTATTTGTTTTTATAGTGAATATTCATCTGCAACAAATAATAGATCTCATTGAATGTTGTGATACTTGTTCTTAAATCTCATTAGAGTGAAAAATTTATATTTATTTTTTCAATCATGGCTTCTCATCATACTAGATAAGATAATGACTTGGAAAAAGATGCGTGTATTCTAATATCATTAAGAGAAGAAATAAAAAAAAGAACAAGATAAGAGGAGGACAAATTAAATAAAATCAAGTATTTTGTATTGTGCCTTTGTCCCTTTCAAAGAGGGATTAGAAAGTTGATCATAGGGATAGGTTGCAGGATCATCTAACTCTTGAGTAACCAGATAGGTTTGTCTCTAGTATGAGTATCTCTCTCTCTCTTGATATAAATTCTTAGTTATCAACTTAAAATTTTTTTCATCTTGGCTTAAACGAGATCTTTCTATTTGAGAAATTATAATCTATTTAGAATCAATATGATTTAAATATATAAGTAGATATGATGACTTTTTAAGAATAATATCATATAGAGTGTCAATATACTCAGATATACTCTAAAGGGTGATCATAGTTATAAACTCATTTTTTTTTATTTTGGCTTAAACAAGATCTCATCTCTCTACTAAAAAATCTTGGTCTTTTTAAAATCAACATGAATTGAATTTATTAGTAAATATGTTGACTTCATAAGAATAATATCATATAGTGCTAATAAGCTCAGATATAGGCGAAGAGTGACCATAGTTATTAAGGTGTGCCTGGGGTGTGCATAAAGCACAAGTATCACAAAACACCGACAAGATAACCTTGCTTATGGTGAGGCATGGCCATTTTCGAAAGGTGCTGGAGGCACCACAAAAAGGTGTGAATATCGCCCCTAGGTGCACATCACCTCGTCGAATGAGTTGTCGTAGTTGTTCCTTAAAATGAGTTCGGGTAGCTCATTCTTGGAACTAGCTTAGAGAACTAGTTTGAATGTACACACACACACACATACATATTCATATATTTATATGTATATACATATATATATACTTATTTATATATATATGCTCTCTATATACATGTGTGCGTATATATATATATATATTCATATCTATATATAGGCATGCATATATATATATATGTATATATATACTACACACACACACATATATATAAACTATACATAATATTTTATGAAATATATAATTTTGATATATATTAGGGTGAGTGTCTAAAAAAAGCATGCGCCTTAATTTTGCCTTGCATTATAAGGCTTTGAAATGGTTTGTGTCTTAGTGTGACTTATGCCTCAAATAATTATGAGAGTGACTCTATTTAATAATTAATAGTCCAGGTATGGCTATATGTAAGAGATAAAAATAATAAATCGATGTTCAATAGTTAGTTTCATATTTTTTTTTAGGTTTGTTGAAAAATAAGTTATGACCAAAAAAGTTATTTATATTTATAAAAATTTTACTAGTATCTGGTAAAAAATATTTGTATTTTTGTTGAGTATTTGAGTATTTTAAGAAGACACATTTTAAGGTCAAAGATGTTAATTTGACTCCAAGTCTTTCTCTGGGATCTAGGATTTGAAAAGGTTTATTTTGAGACAACATAGTTAAGGGGTTGATGGCATCTGATTGATAAGGTCGAGTGCAATTAAAATTATTTCTTTCCAAAAATACATTGGAACACTCTTATTATGTAAGAGTATCCAAATCATTTTCAATCAGATATTTATTTATTTTTTCATTATGTCTATTTTGTTAGGGTGTGGTGATACCATAGTTATTTAAAACGCAAGATGCACTGAGGTGCAAAAGCCTTTTGGGGGCCTTTAGGCGCAAGGTGCACTTGAGGCGCGCGCTTTTTTATTTGAGGCGCACCCAGCCTAATACACATAAAAATTATATATTTTACTAAATATAATCTTTAATTTTTATCTAATAATAAACTAAAGAATATCAAATATAAAAATCATATATTAATAGTATTCTCATCATCTAAACATTCAAAGTTTCAAAATAAAATAACAAACATTCAAAGTTCTAAAACAAAAATATATTTTGAGCTTTTTCTTTTTCTTCTCTCCTCTTCAATCCAGCCTTAAGAGTGTTTTGTGAGGGTTGTTTTGAGGGTTTTAAGGTGTAACCCGAGAAAGAGGGGGTTTTATAGGGCTTAAAATTATAAAACTCCAAAACGACCATCATTTTGATTCTTGGAAGACCAAAATGACGTCGCTTTAGTGGTGTCGTTTTTTTATTAAAAATTAGAACCTCAAAACGATATCGTTTTGAGTTGTTTTGATTTTTTAAAAAAATATAACCCAACCCAAAATGACGTCGTTTTGGGTTGGATCAGCCGAATACATCATCTTCGCCGACGTGCTCCTCCTACGTTTCGCCTGGTTCCGCCTCTCGCTGTTTCTCCCGCCGTTGCTTTGCCCTTCTTCTCCGACGAAATTTTTCCATTTCCGACGGCGAATCCCACAAAAAAAAGGAGTGGAGAAGAAGAGGAAGAAGAAGAAGAAGGGCGTACCTAGCTCGACGCCTGCTGCTGCCGAAACTGAAAGTCGACGCCTGCTGCGCCTCACTCGCTTGCGCCTCGTCTGAAGCGAGATATTTTTCCCGGGAGTGGTGGCGTCTGAGCTTTAGGCGCGCCTCAGGCGCACCTTTCATAACTATGGGTGATACAATAAATATGATATATAATTTCATGATCTATATAATAAGTATTAAATCAGTCTGATATATATTATCATGCTTTGTTATTTCTTATTTTTTTATATTTTTTATTAAATTAATTTTTATTATTTTTTGAAAAATCAATAAAAAATTTATGATTTATATTGAAAAAAATATTTTAATGTATATCTCGAGTAATCATCAACAAAAGTAATTAGGTGCCTAATTTTTGTTGGGTCATATCTCAACTAGGATCCTCATACATCTTAATGTATCAAATCAAACAATCTATGCTCAAGCTAGATTGGTTGTAGGATAAGAAATTTTGATATGATTTCATAACTAAATGCCTCACATTTTAGGATAAAATATTCTTAATGCTAGAGTAACATATTCTCAGATTAACTAGTGAAAGTGATCAAGCTCAAAATGTACAAATAAATGATTTATTATACTCAAACATCAAGAAAGAGATCTTATTATTGAAGATAAAACATATTATCTATCTTACTCAATTTTAGTTGGAGTTTATGTTAGAGCTTTTCATTTTTGCAAATAAATATTAACTGAAATAAAAATAAAGTCAGAGTTAAGTTGTTTATAAAGACGACTCACAAACAATAAACCTAGGGATAATTTAAAATAAGACATGAAAAAATAATAATAAAAAATTATTTATTTTATAAAATTATAAAATTATAAAATTCTGATGGGATAATTAAAAGTTAGATTAGATTATTTTTAAATGTAATAATTTTAAAATTCTCAGTGAGTTGTTGAAACTAATTATAAAATTAATGGGATTTCCATTTAGATTATTTTGATGTAATTGTTACTTTCAAAAATGTAACAAAATAAATAATAAAATTATAAATAATTTTATAATTTTATTATCATAAAATTTTATAAAGTTAGATAAAATTTGATTTTTTTTTAAAAAAATGATAATCATAATTATGTGCATCCAATATAATTATTAATAAAAATAATAAAATATCTTATACTATAATGTGTAGTCGTTTTACATGAATCCTAAATATTTGAATAAATTAGATGAATTTGGTTTTTCTTAATATACATTTCTAATTGACGTGTCTTACAGTCAATGAAAGTCACTTTCCTAATATTTTGCTTCATTGTTCTCATCTTATCCAATGATGGGTGCCTCAACCAAGAATATATCTTCAATTGATCAATAATAGGTAAACACATAGTGAGGATCCTATGAATGGAGTAAAACATGTATAGTTAGTCTTGCTTAATCCTAAGAAAATTAAGATCAGTATAACACAAATCAATTACTTAGTAAAATAGTTGATGAAAATTACAAAAAGCATACATATCAAAAGAAAAAAAATCATAACCAACATTATTATTCCTCCTAACCCACTCTAGGATGCTAGTTGTATGGTAATATAAAAAATTTTAAACTCTACAAAGGAGATAAAGAGAATGAAATTGTCCGTGACATAAATATTGACTAATGAATCTATTACTCGCGTCTGGAGAGAGGTGGCGAGCAGAAAATATCAGTAGACATCAGTAGTCTCTCGACTAGAGCTAGTAATATCCAATGAGAAAAACTTGAAATATTTTTCCCAGGTAAACGTAACTAGGCCAATATGTATGCTAATATAGGGTTAACTAATATGACACCCATCTCTAATACCATGTTGAAATTGAGTTTGTTAAAGTTTGTGTTATGATCATTATTTTTATGATAATGTAAATGGAAAAAAATAATAAAATAAATTTACAAATTAAACAAACCTCAATAAATACAATGAAAAATAAATAAATAAATATTAAATTTCATTTTAATTATAATACAAGTCATGATACATGGGGATATGTTTAAGAGAAAATTGATTGGGACACTCTTATACTATGAATACGATGCCATCATCACACAAATCATATTGCATAATTAATGCAGAAAATGAAAATATTACTGGTAGACATGAATGAATATATAACAAAAAAAAATTACATTATAAGAATCATGCTAAAATGGAGCTCAGAAGAAATTCACAAGTGAAGATTGTATTGCTTAGATTGTGGTTAGTGTGTAGTTTATTGGTATGAGATGATGTGTTTTTATAAAACGTGTTCAGGTTTGGGAGGATATTCATTCTGGATTAGCTATGGAGGATACTGCACTGCTATTAAAATTTTTCATTATTTCCTTTGCTGATTTGAAAAATTGGACCTTTCATTACTGGTTTGCATTTCCTGCACTTGTGCTTGATCCTCCTGCCAAATTGATTGAGTTGAAGCCTGCCTCTCAGTGGTTTAGTTTCGAAGAGGTGTGAAAATTGTTGGTATTGTTGGATGTGAGATTTTAAGTTAATGAGCTAACCAACTGCTCACAAGTGATAGGAATTCTGTTATTTGAGTTTATCATCCTGGCAGAGCTAAAGCTTTGTTGTAACATGTAGGCTATATCTGTGTCAGAAGCTTGTAATGAATGGCGGAACTCAAATTTGACAGCAGGTATATTTCAGAGTACTTGCAGTTTACAAGTTGCACATTATTCTTGACCACCAGTTTGTGCACCACAGTTAGAGGTGTCAGGTGGATCGGGCCTGCCTGACCTGGTTTATGGTGGCCCAATCAGGCCACTGTGTCTTGCCTGACATGGCCTGACTTGAGCAAATCTTGGCCCGGCACGACTAGTACTGTTATGAATCATGTCATCGCAAAACCCTAAAATAAGAAAAATTATAATTTTTAATACTACATTAAATAATTAATTAAATATTTAAATATTTTATATTTAACTAAAATTATAAAACAAAAAAACAAAATTTACTTATACTATCACAAGTAACAACTCATAACTAACAATTAAAAATATGTACAAATTACAAAATAATAAAGTAATATTAAAATTTTAAAAGATAAATATCAATACATCAATTCAAAGATAAACAAAAACTTATAAACATTAAAGTTAAATATGATTCCCATAAGTAACTGTTTGAATATATAAAGATTATAATAACTAAAAAAGCAGGAGGCTCAACTAAAAAGTTAAATCATAAATGACAAAAATAAATTAAAAAAATTTCAAAAAAGATAAATCTCGTTAGCAGTCAGCATATGATGATATTAGTATTACTAGTGGTAGGTCATAGGCATTATTGTAGGCTCAATCGTTATCCTCAATCATCATCAAAATATTATGAATCATCATCAGTAACTAAATTTGTTGTTGTTGTTGTTGTAGTTGCAGTATGATTTTGGATGATTAAGCTTGAATCCTCTTAATCCTTTATACATACTAATGCCTCAACAAAATCTGATCGTAATCTGGATCTCTTATCTGAAATTATATTTATTGTAATAAAAAAAATAGACTCCAATGTTATGCTTGATATCAAAGGGGTCAGTAGATCTCATGCTGTCTAAGATAACACGGGATAGGTAGACTCATGATTTTTATAACTATAAAATATCAAGATTCTTATTATCCATATGTGATAGGATTGATCAGTAATTAGTATTTAAGTATCGAGATAATTTGCTCCTATTTGATAGTTCATCTCATCATTTTTTACTTGCTAACTGAATAGAAAAGTTAATTCTGAATATGATATTAATGTTCGAGCTTCACTATTACTATCACTATGCTTAGTATCTTAGTATGTAAATTAATCAGTTATTTTTTCATGAATGAATTCTTCATGCTGATCTTCTTGGTTAATGCACGAGAATATATATGTCAAAATATTTTTTACTCCTTTTACTTTAACCCTAAGGTCCATGTAGACAAGAAAAAAAAAGAGATGAAATGGTGTACTAGTACTTAAAGTATTTAGTTTTCTTCTCTACAATCATATCAATAAATGATGGATTATTTCTAAATTTTCTAAACATCTTACTAATGTTGTATATGTACCTGTGTGCAATGCAAGTGGTGTGAGTATAAACTGATGAACACGTGTTTATAATGTTATAAAATTTTTTCAGAAATTTCATAAAAGAAATTTATATAAATCAATCAGTATCGTTAATAATAAGTTAATCACTTTTACTATTGACGTAGTTGGATATCATGTATTCGTATTCAATATATGATTCCAACATCAAGTATATGTAATTTCAATAGTATTTCACATGCTATTTGAATTTCTTTTTTTTTGACTTGTAGACGAACAGAGACTCAAATTCTTATTGTCTGTGAAGTATATTAAGAAATTTTAGTAAGATATGTTTTCTAAAACATGAGAAATAATCTTCATCCCCGCTTGTACTATGAGATTAATTATGTGATACATGTATCTAATAAAGAAATTTTTTTTAATGGTTCATCTCTAATAGCCTTAATCAAGGAAGCATGGATACGGCTCCCTATAGCCGTGTCCACGTGGACATGGTACGGACACGACATGAATACGTGTCCAATACGCTATGTGATATATCAGAATGATTCATCTCTAATAGTCTTAACCAAGAAAGCATGGATACGGCTCCCTATAGCCGTGTCCACGTGGACACGGTACGGACACGGCACGAATACATGTCTGATATGCCACGTGACATATTGTTGATCAATCCGTGTCTGCTATGCCGACATCACCGAGTGGCCGATGTCCAATGACGTCGAGTGGTCGACATTACCCATGATGCCGAATGGCTTATTTTATGGGGCGGCGGGGGTGGGCGCGATGCTTTAGGGAGGCAAGGGTCGTGATTCTATGGGGCGGAAAGGGGAGGGCATGATTCTGCGGGGTGGAGGGAGCGCAATTTTATAGGTTGGGGGGGCATGATTTTGATAAAATAAAAAAAATATATTTATTTTATAAAATAAAATATTTTATTTTATTTTATAAAATACTTAATATTTATAAAGAAAATAATTTTTATTTATTTATTTTTTAATCATGTCATATCCTAGTCATATTCGTATTCTAGTTTTTTAAAATTTGCCGTATTCTCGTATCTTGTTGTGTCGTATTCTCGTATTCATGTTCGTATCCATGTCTGTGCTTCTTAGGTCTTAATAAATATGCTAATCGCTATTCCATTATTAGATTTACATAAGAATATAATTCTAAATATTTTATTTTGAATTTTATATTCTTTAAAGATTTTAATCATATACTCATTAATGACTAAATTATCATGAGGATGAAGAATTTCTTAGAATCCTAATATTTTTTTTATTAAGTGTCCATTTAAAATCTATTTTGTGAGTGGTGAGACATGCATAAAATATATCATCGTGATTTGTCAAGATATCAGACGTCTCGGATACCACATCACTATATTTTTTATATTTATTAATTATTATTATTTTTTCAAAGTTATTATATTCTAACATGTCATTCCTAAATTTAGATCTAGGAATCTTATAATATGTAGACTGAAAATTATATTATTAAAATCTTATATAGATTTTAATAATATAATTTTTTTAAAAAAACAATCAATTTTTAAGCATTTAATTTTTTTTTTGTTATTTAAAGGGGCAAAATCACGACAACCATCAGATTCTGCCCTTAGCTATTGGGGCCTATGAATCCAATGGCTAAGAATAAAAACTGAGGTTTTGTTAATTTTTAATTTTTTTTTTCATTGGGTTGGTTCGACTATCAAACTGGCCCAATTGTCTCATATTCTAGAAGCTTTGCCTTCTGAAATAAGGCCACCTGTCGGGTTGGGCCATCGGGCTTGGCCTCAGGTTGTTGGGCAGAGATTTGGGTCCGGGCATCTAGAATTTGGATATGGGGAGCGGGGCATGATTTGGGTCATGCTGAAGAACAATGCTTTCGGGCTAGGGTACCGGGCTGTGCTTGGCCCAGCACAAGGCTTGGGTTATCTCGGTACAGCACAACATGAGTCATGCCTCGAGTGAGCCCTACATGGGCCCAGCCACGGTGCTGGACTATGCAGTGTCGAGCTAGGCACGACTTACTCGGGCTGTGCTTTAGGTCGGGCCCAGGTTGCCTGGACCATTTGATACCTTTAACCACACTGACCTAATCTCACAATTATATTGTCTTATGAAACACGACATAAGCTGATATTGTTCCCAATCAAAATTGGATCTATAACATGGTGGTTCATGATAAAATCACCTTGTTTTACATTGTCTAATCATGTTGTATTGATAAAGCATAAAATCCTTGAGTATCGATTTTTCTGGTGTGCAAGGGGATCTCATCTCATATAATTGTAACTCTCTGCCCTGACATAGAAAATGAATTGAATGTAGACCAAAAAGGCTGTTGATAGATAGACTACTTGAGGGATATACAAATTACCATTTGCTTCATATTATATTGAGGAAGTTGTATTCAATACTTAAGTTTTTTTTAACATGAGGCATAAGTGAGATTAATATTTTGCCAATCTTACGCACAAATACTATAAATGTTGTGTTTGATGAGTTTCAAACTTGAGATCTATCATCTTTTGATGAATGCATTTTCAATCGCACTAAGATATGATCTCTAATATATGTATGTAATACTAGGCCTTCACATGTGATCAATCATCACAATATCATTCCTTCATGTTATATGCACTTTAATATTAGGAATTAAGTTAGAAATTTGTATGGTGATGGCCTCCCAAAAATTGGGTGGGTGTGTTGTGCTATCATCAATATCCTAGATCCTTTGTGTTGTGAAAATTCACTATGATGCCACATTATTGTAAACCCTTGGAAAATAAAAATGCTAGAAATTTTTAAAATAATATATTTACTCTTGGGCTATAACATACAAATAAAATTGTGCTAGCATAGATGGTCATTGGGGGCAACTCACTAATAATGTGCAATAATAAAGATTGTGGGCATTTACATCACTTAAGATAGAGCAATAGTATTTCATTTTATTTGTATATTTGAAGAAGTCTATGGGCGCGTCATTAATACACAAGTATAGCTAGTATAAGTGGGTAACATTAAAAAAAAATAAAAAAAAAATAAAAAAATGGATAATGATAAAGTTAATGCTAAAAATTAAGATGCTTAATATCAATAGAACTCACAACAACATATGTACTAGAGTTTTTTCTTATATTATGAGCAAAATGGATTAGGATAACTCACATATTGAGTACTCTTATCTATAATAAAATACATAAAAATATAAAATTTTAATAATATAATAATCTGATTGACAAAGTAGAAAGACTGCCCAACCTTGAAGACACGTATTCGATCTCTAAGAATGTTGGATACATGACCGAATGTGTTTTTGTTAATTACGCTACTTATACTGCTTGGATGAGTGCCTTACTTGCTATAATTGTGGGGTTTCAATGCTCATATATGAGGGATTGAGGGATAATATGGGATGAATAATTAGTTGGGGAGGAGGAGACAAAAAACTAAAATATAAAATAAAAATAAGTTGTAAACTAAAAGCTAGTTGAAACTGTAATACTTCTCATTAAGCTGATGCGTAAGGATCTAGAATATTAAGTACGGAGGAAAGAAATATAAGTTGAGACTTCTTCAAGATTTTTGTGAGGTAAAATGAATGAAATAGGACTCATCCTTTAACGAGTTTAGACATGTGTGGAATCAAAGGACACAATTAAAACTCTTGCATTTTCTTACTTGTTGAGATTTTAGTTTATTATTTTGTTATTTTATTTATTTTTTTATTGATAGGAGTATTTAATTTGTAGATTATTTCAATATATATATATATATGCTTTTATTTTGCATTCAAAATTTTCTTTTTTTCAAGTTATTTCATTTTGTTTCCGTCGGGTTTAGTGATTTTATCTTGCATTTAACCTGTGGGATTCTTCAAGATTTTATCTCTTGTTCGACCTGTGGGCTTCTTCAAGATTTCTGTGAGGTAAAATGAATCCAACACTTTTTTTATGCCTTTTTCTCTGTCATCCCACAAATTCTAGGTGCGTGATGACATTGTTATGAATGGTATTTTTTTTTTTAAAAAGGGGCATTAGTGTTTGGTTGTGCAGATGATGGCACATCCTTTGGAATCATCATCGATAGTAATCGATGAAAGGTTTTTTTAAACATCAGCAGAACCCATGATGGCTGATATTGCGGTGATGATATAAAAGTATCACCGATGTTAGATTATAGAATATAAGGTCATCCCCAATGTTAACATAATCAATGGAGGTCGACTCGATAATGATGGCACAAAATTGTCGCTGATATTACATTATCAACCTTAAGTTTTGTTTTGTTTATTTTTGTAAAAAAAAATTCAACTCTTATAGGGCAGCACACAAATGTTAGCATTGTTTTTATCAAAATTCAACTTTTAAAGGGTAGCCCATATCTTCGTTATATATCAAAGACTATTTTTGGTTGATTTTGTATTTTGGTTGTTTTTATTTTTTGTTAAAGTTAGCATTGTGCTAATCTATTAGAAATTACTAGCATATACCTTTTCTCTTTGGACTATATTAGTAAGGATCTAGTTTGTGATCTAAGGATATGTGGACCATATATTGAAACACTCACCTTAAATTGAGACTGAGATTGCCAAGTGGATACAGATCGATACACATCTATTAGTGCAAATGTGACAATTGATTGACGATTCAAATTCAAGTTGATCCAACTTCAAAGTTTTTGTTACCAAGATGATTTGCCTAATATGCAATCCACAAAATTTTTTGGTATATTGATTGACTTCACTCTTAAGGTAACTAGTATCAACAATATTTTTATATGTATATATATTTTTATAATATTTATATATTATACCGAATTTTTTCAACACACTTCATTTTTATTTTTATTTATATTAAATTGAATTTAGACTACTGAAAATTATTTAATTTTAAGTTTTTAGGCAAATTAGTTAAGACCATGTGAGAGAAGCTAGTTTTTGCCTATAACCTTTTGATTGAGTTGTTATTATATTTGTATAGATCTAATTTATTTTTATTAAATTTATTATTTATTATTTTTTAATGTGTGAGATTGGACTAAAAGTATTAGAGAGAAATATTTTTTAATCTTTTATTTATTTTTTTTAATTTATTTATTTATCTAAAGAAAACAAATTAATTAAAATTTAATTATAATATGTGCCTTAATTTTCAGTGTAGAGTAGACACTTTGAATGTTTTATCTCGTATTCTTATACTTAGAAGTTGTTGCTCGTCTTGATAATGAAACTTGACACTATGATTTGTAAAATTAAAACTATAAATTATTTAAAAAAATTACAAAAAATATGGAAGAATATTAATCTGAGAGCAATTAGAGGAGATGAGTTTACAAATTAACTGAGAAAAAATAAATATTTATTAGTGTAGAAATGTGACATTTGTTAGATTTCTGCTAATGAACTGATGGAAGCAATCTGATGGCTTAAAATTTATGATTCAATTTTTTTTCCAATGAGACTGTGATATGCATTCTCATTTCAAGAATATCCAATGCCATGGGGACTTCTTTATGTTATAGATACTCTAATTTCTCATTTCTCATTTCCAACAGAAAATTCTCATCTTTATGTTCAAGAATTTTTTTTTTCCAATTTCTCATTTCAAGAAAATCTGCTGTATTACAGCTCAGTATAGAAAAAAAATTACAAAAAAAATGAAATCATAATGCTATGTATTCAAGAATATCCAATACCATGGGGACTTATTTATGTTATAGATACTCTAAATGTAAAATATACAAGGTAAAAGAAAGGAATAATATCCAATACCATGGGGCCGGCCCGGCACGAGGCACGGCACGGTTCGGCCGTGCCTGGGCTGGCCCGACATGTTTTTAAACCGTGCCCGGGCCCGGGCCCGGGCCCGGGTTAGGCACGAGCCGTGCCGTGCCGTGCCTGGCCCGAGCCGTGCAGTGCCTGGCCCGACACGGCTCGTGCCGTGGCACGGCACGCCGGCACGGGTTCTTCCCGTGCCGGTTTCACGCGGGCACGGGTGGGCGTGACCCGGCCCCTCCTGAAAAAAATACCGCGGGTCGGGTCTGATTGGATCCCGACCTGCGGGCTGTGCTGGGCCCGGATGTTTTTAAATTGTGCAGGCCGGGCACGGTACAGGAACCGTGCCGTGCCCGGCCCGGCACGGTAGCACGTTCGTGCCCTAATAAAACCGGCTGGGCCGTGCCGGGCACGGTACAGGAACCGTGCCGTGCCCGGCCCGGCACGGTAGCACGTTCGTGCCCTAATAAAATGGGCTGGGCCGTGCCGGGCCGGCCCGTTTGACACCTCTACAATGTGCATGACTCATTTTATTCATGAAATTCAATATCTCATATTTTTGATGTATTAGAATTTGTGAATGAATTTTATTGTCTTTATGAAAAATGGTTAAATCAAGGTGGCCAGGAAAAAAAATCATTGAAAAACCATTGATAACTGTCATCTTAAAGGGCCATTAAGACTTTACCTATTTTCAGTTCAGTGTTATTTTTTTGGCTTTCATGATCTTCATTTGATGCGTGTGTTGCAGGTGTTCCTTTCTTTTTTGTCCGCTTTGATACTAATAGCCATGCCACTATTGGGCATTTAAAAGAACTAGAAGCCTGTCAATGTGATGCTCAGAAGGTCAGTTGACCATATTTTATTTTTGATGTATGTTACAAGAGTGAAATTTCTTTTTCCAGCAGATAACATAAATCAAAGTGTTTAGGTATCTGCACCATTTATTTTCCTAGAGACTAAGAGGGGGCCACCTTTCATGCCTTGTTGATCCTCAAAAATTAACATGAGTATCTGTTTCATCCCCGTTCTAATATCTTATAGGGTTTGTCATGGTTTTATGAAGGGGAGAGAGTGACGGCAGAGGAAGAGAGGAAAAACTTATTAATTTGAAAAAAAATTAGTCCAGAATACAACAAAAACTATAATTTGTGATAACTCACATGTTAGCTACTCTTAAATAATGAAAAACTTAAAATAAATAATAAATAAAAGATAAAATAAACCTCATCATTCTTTTTTTAACTAAGACATATTTGGTATAAACACTTAACTTGGAGGAGAAGTAGGAAACCCATAGTTCTTCAAAAGTTTTTGTAAAGATATTTATAGTTTACTTATTTGTAGCTACATTGACAGTGATGATTGAACCATCTTGAATTTTATTTTTAATAAAATAGTAATAAATCTTAATATGCTTTGTTTGCTTATGGAATATTAGATTGATAATGTGCTGGGATGTCTAGCTATCATAATATGATATTTTTAAATTGGCAGATACAATTTTTTTAAGAATTATTTTTTAGAGCTTTAAAGTAATTTATGTCGTATTTTTATATTTTATTTTTATATTGAATCTTGAAATAATTATTTATATACTTATTTTTCTAAGAGTCAAGGTTACCTTAAAGGTATCAAGTGGATCGGATGACTCAGACATAATTTGTTGCATGACACAATTCAATTGTGCTAGGCTCGACATGACATGGTCTAGAACCTTGCCTAGACTGAAGTTGTGTTGGTTTGTGTTTTGATGTGCCATGTCGGGGTTGTATGGGCCTCATACTTTGCTAGGCGTGACTTGTGTGCCTAACACAACGACATGAAATGTGGTGTGACCACTAAAAAAGTAACCATTTAAAAAGGATGTTTTTTGTTGGTAGGACAATGCACGTTGTTGTTTTGTCAGCCAAAATAAAAAAAAAGTATTCTTTATTTATTTCAGCCATTGGATTGCATTCAATGACTAAATTACTGAAATCTGATGGTTAGATTTTTTTTCTTAAAAAAATAAAAAAAAATTAATAAAAAAAAATTTCCATAAATAACATATTGATATATATTTTATAGTTTATTTTTACTTTTTTCACATTTTTCTCTTTTTGGCTCTCATATTATCATAATATCTTGTTTGTGCTTATAATTTTTATATATTTATAATTTTAATTTAGCGAAACATCGGATCTAGAGCTATTTTGATGATGAGCTGCGACTCCCAGTTGCTAGAATATGAGGTGGAGGTAAAAACATATCTATTATCCATATAAAATTAAGGTACACATTATGTTGAAAATATTTTATTTTAGGTCATAATTTTAAATAAATAAATTAATTAACAATAAGAAAAAATTTAGAAAAATATTGTTTTTCTCATACTAAGTTTTTTAGATAGTAATTTAGTCTTCTAGATTAAAAAAAATAAATAATAAATATTATAAAAATGAAAATGACATAGTCATAGGTAATAATGATAGCTCAATCTAGATATAAGATTGAAACATTGTTTTCTTTCACAATTTTGATCTACGTGCATAAAAACTTAAAAATTGATAAATTTTGGTAGTGTATATATATTTTAACATTTTTAAAAAATAAGAATTCTATGAATATTGAAAAAGATTTGACTTAATATATATATTATAAAAATATATATATATGTTGGAGTATTGGTAATATTAATCACCTTAATAGACATGTTGATTAATGAATAAAAAATCATGTTCATATTTTTTTATAAATATTAGATTTTGATTTTTATCTTCTTTCAGATCTGATGGTAGAATAATATTGGTTTCTTACTTTATATATGAATCTTTCTAACCTTAGCATGGTTCATATTATGATTTTAGGTTCATTAATTTCTTTTATTTATTACAATGAGTTTGGTAGGGAATGAAATATGATAAAATTGATTACTTGCATGTGTCTTTTGTTTAAATTTTTAGATCATATATTAGTTTACATTATGCAAACTTATTTCTACTTTGCTTATCTTAAAATTTTGATATCATAAAATATAATAATTTTAAGTTATTTTAATAAAATATTTTAAATTAAAAAAATAATTAGTAATTAGTAATCTTAGTAAATATCATAGTGTCGTTATCTTTGTGATATTCTATATTTGGACTAGTCAATAATGACTTTGTATTTGTATGCATCATCAGCCACTATATAGATTCAAAATAAAAAATAAATAAAAAAATTTTAAGATTTTTTGTAATTCTTTATCCTTTTGATGATATATATATATATATATAAGTGTATAACAAGAATATTTATGAAATATGATATTCAAAATAAAATTTTTAATATTACATTTAATAATGCTTTAAATAATGATATCATAATTAATATATTTATGAGAACCATTATAGAAGACCCTTAGGCGATGTTTTTTATATTTGGTGTATGTGTCATATAATTAATCTAATATTGTAAGTAGACATAAAAATAATTTTTCACTTTAAAAATTCTAAAATTTATTAAAATATTTTAAAATATCTAATAGATAATAAAAGTTTTATACTTTATTTGTTGATAGGCTTAAAAAAGAAATAAAATTTTAAATGGACATTAGATATTATTATTATTATACCGATTTGATATTAGATTTATATATTGACTACTAATACATGATATCAAACTATATCAATAATAAAAATGTTGAGGTTATTATTGATGATTTTGATAATAAAATTTAATTTTTGAAATTCTTAAATATTTTTTTCTTATATGATAAACATATGTTCGTTTGTATATATTTTTATCATATGCATTACACTTGGTGCATATCTAATAGTAGTTGTATGTTTAGCAACTATAGAGGATACTTTAATTTTAATATCATTACTATCGAGATAAAAATTAAATATCTAAAATATTATTTCACTATTTTATTTTTCTATTATTTGACGGTCTATATTGATTTTAGGACTAAGATATAAGCATGAACCAAACTAAAATAATAAGATAGTAAGATTTATGAATAATTATATAACATGTTTAAATTTTATGATACTAAGTATAATAATTTTAGTGAGCATTCAAGTATGAATATGTATATTATTTTTAGAAATAATAATTTTTTTATTTAGTTAATTAGTGACAAATGATAAGGTGATTCGTCGAATTGGAACGAGTTATCTTGGTACATAGATATTAATTATTAAATCTTATCATATGCTAATATTAAGAATTTAGATATTTTGAAGTGGTGAAAAACATGAAATTATCTATCATATGCTATATAAGATGATACTTGAAGTGGTAAATACAAATTTACTCATTTCTTCGATGCCAAACATAGTATTTAAGTTTATTTTTTGTGATTATGAATATTATTTCAGATAAGAAATCAATACTACTTATAGCTATCATATAAATATTGATGTGCTTAAAGGATTGAGAAGTATCACAGTTTGGTTTTCAAGATCAATTAAAAGTATTGCTAATGGATTATGATTCACACGATTTCAAGGATATCGAGTCTATCACTATGCCTACAAGTTTCATATATGATGATCCAAACCATACGGACTATTTATGAATATTAGAAGATTGGCTCGTCGTTATTGTTGACTACTATTAATTATGGTGTTGTGCCTCTATAGTTTTTTTAATTTATTATTATTTATGGTATTAAGATGAGATAGAAATTGTGAAATAGATGTATTTTTTTTCCGAGTTGTAAATAATATTTATTTTTATTTATAGTGCAATACAATTTTTTTTTAATATTTAAAATTTTTAAAATTTTAATTTTATTTTAATGATGATCTGTTTGACAAAGTTAGTGCCCAAAGCCCCATACCTGAAGTGTAGTGGCCACTAGCTATAAAATTTTAATTACAATCATAGATAGTGGCACTTACAATGCCACAATGGCAATTGGACAGGACACTGGATGATGGGCTGGCTTGGCCAGTCTAACTCAGTGGGAGTGGCCATTGCCCATTGAGCATTGGGCACTGGCTAGTGGCCTTGTGCCAGGGCCACTAGCCCATTGGCCAATGCTAGCAAGCCAGCTAACCAGGGTGATGGGCCATGGACAGTGGTCAGCCTGACCTAATATGCCTTGATATGATTAGGGTACCTATGTGTTGTGTTGGGGAAGATAGGCTTTTGTGTTGTGTTGGGCCTGGCACTTGAGCTAGTGGCCAGGGCTACTAGCTCAAGTGGTCAGCTCACCACTTGAGGAAGATAGGCCTCTGTGTTGTGTTGGGCCTACCTCCCATGATGCAATGTCGACATGGCATGGTTAGGGTACCTAATCCATGTCATGTCTGGAAGGGTACAATGTTCTTATTGGGCCACCTAAATTCAGGTCATGCCTAGGCAACACGGCCCAATTTGCACATGTATATTACCTATAAAAAATACAAAATCTTTTGATAAATTTGTTCTTAGTGATTATTGGAATTCAACCGGGGATTGAATGTCTTTATTATTTCATGCTTATATTTTTACTATACTTTCATGTCATATAGTTTTTTTCATTTATACGATAATCATAAGAATTATGTTTATATGAATATGTCTATGAGAATTACGAAAATGACTAATTTTACTTATAATTTATATGTTACCTAGTTTGATTATTATTAGATAATTTTATTTTCTTATGATTCTCTTATAATTAGTAGAATCAATTGATAAATTAATATCAATAGATAAGTATACTTTTGAACCAAGTGGTGAGTCATTAGTTCACTTCATGATGTACTAAGATTAATCAAAATACCTAAAACATATTTTCTCTAAGAATGAAATATATTTCAAGAATATACGAATTATGATATCAATAAAAAGAAAATATCTTAGATGTCCTAAATTTTTTGCTTGAAATTTAGTCTATAGAAAAAATTATAGTTGGAATATGTCAAACTAATCTCATATAATAAGAATATCAATGATATATGCCACTAATATCACTTATCTTCTAATCATTATCAAAAAATTTAGGAATAGTCTATCAAAAAATTTAGGCCAAATATAATAATATCAAAGATCTTCTAAATTATGTCTTAGGCAGTTTCTTCAGACCATAAAAGGTCTTCCACAATTTACATATCATTTTGAAGTTCCTAGAAAAAGTGAATCCTAGTGGATATTACATAAATACTTTTTCCTTAAAGTTTTAATGAAATAATGTATGTATTACATCTAGCTGATACACAGTTTGCAAAAGGGAGTAACCCAATATTCAACATCTTAATTCTGTGTAAACCCTCATGCTTCTAGTTTAACCTTTAAGTGATCGACCTTTCTCCCGAGCCTCATTTTTATCATGTACGACCATCTTCTTTTTTCTATTGGCTTGCTTATGAGTTTTAAAACAAGATCCCAATTACGACTAGATGTGATTGCATCTAGTTTATTCAACATAATATATTATTATTTGGATGAAAAAGTAACTTGGAAAGAGAATTCAAGACTATGCAGCTATCAAACAAGGATAACAAAACTATAATATATAGTATTAAAGTAAGAATAAGAGTATCTGAAACAGTTCTGTGTTGAACACGTCATTTGTTCTTTTCATAGTGCAATTTAAAGGTTCAAATTGCTATTCAGAACTAGATCAGTTGATGCTACAAAAGACTCATATGGGAAAGATTGCAGATATATCTATCTAGTGTATATCTTTATATCACAAGCATCAAGTCTCTCAATCTTCATCCTCCCTCTCATAAGGAGATTTGTACCTTGTATCTAATGACTCACTCATATTAGACTCCTCCCTATGCTGCAACATCTTAAAAGAGATGTCACTATTCTATTCATGTTAATGTTATCAGGGGTAGACATTAGAGTAAGGCTAGGGGTTACTTCGTAAGGAGTGGCAATTAGATTTTGAAATGAACTTATCATTAACATGACTGAAGGTGTATTTTCATTGATCAAGTCTTTAAAGAAGGATTTTTCTTCGAAGGTCATGTCTTTATTATAATGATTTTTATAGTTTATGATGAATAATACATATATTTCTTAAGTATTAGAGTGCCCAAAGAAGACGTATATCATGACATGTACAATAATCTTCTCTTTGCTGAGAAAAAAAATTCAAACAAAATATGTATTCCTAAAAACCTTATATATAAGGTGAAAATGTCTCTCTCTTGGTATATGAATTAGTATATTATATAACCTGGGAGAATAACATATGAATTGTATAATATTTGACCTATGAACTAATAGTATTCTAATCATTTTAATTAGATATTAATTATTTCTCTCAGCTATTGCATATTGTGTAAGAGTATTAATACAAAATGTTTAATCAACTGCCCCATGTTTCTCAAAGAAACAAGAAACCGAATGAAAAGCTATTCTAAAACATGATTAATTTTTAATATCTTGATGTGATATTCAAACTAAATTTTTATTTTTATGATAAAATTTTATAAAAATTTAAAAAAAATTAAAAATTTTCTTTAAATACTGACAATCATGTATATAGAGTACTATGATCAATAAAAATAATGAAATATCTCAAGTCATCATTATATGGTTGTCCTATAGGGTTTCTTAAATATTTAAGTGAATTAGATGAAATGAGTCCCTTTAAGTATCCTCTTGACATGCCAAATAGAAAGTTCTAGTATGTTTTCATAACTAATTAATTCTTTATATCTTGATGTGACGTTCAAACTTAGTTTTTATTTTTATGATTAAATTTCACAAAAAAAAAGTTTCTTTAAATGATGACATCCATCCATATCGAGTACTATGATTAATAAAAACAAATAAATATCTCAAGTCATCATTACATGGATGTTCTATAGGGTTCCTAAATATTTGAGTGAATTAGATGGAATGAGTCCCTTTATGTATTCTCCTGACATGTCAAATAGGAAGCTCTAGTTTGCTTTCATAATTGATATATATGTCAATCAATAGATGTCATTCATTTAATATTTGTCTTTGAAATTTTTAGTTTGTCCAATGATAGATCCTAGCTGAAAGTGTATCACAAGTGAATTAATAGTAAATAGACATCTAGAAGAGTCTTTTGAGTGGAGAAGAACATATGTATTTATTTAATTTTTAAGGAAATCACCTATCTAGTTTGTTCATCATGATTATAAATATTAAAGTAAAAGAAAATACTATCATAATATTGTAATTGATATGACCTAGAAGTGTCAAATGGGCCGTGCCTTACCGGCATGACACGGTGGCGTGATCCACCGACCCAAAATGGCACGGTGAGAATGACTGTGCCAGGTGACCTAGAGGTGTCAGAGACCGTGTCGAACTCTGAAGATGCACGACTACATGCGAACGACAAAAGAAATTTGTGACCATTGCATGACAGGTGACCGGATTATGGGCATGCCAATTACAATATGCCACGTGATTGATTGCTTTAAAAAAATTGGACCGTCCTATGATTAGGAAGTCGAATTTATTTAAAAAATAAAAATTTGACAGCCTGGGCTAGTTTATCTTGTCGCCGGGCCAGATACATGAGTCTTGCCTAGCTCGGCACACAGCATGGCTCATGCTGGCTTCGTACGGCACTAACCATGCCATGGGTGGCCCGGTCCGGCCCGAGGTATCATTTTAGACTGTGCCATGCTGGGCCATACATTGTTGAACTGGGACGGATCTTAGGTAGTGCCCGGGATTTCTGGCCCATTTGATCCTCTAATATGACCTCTAACTCTTAAAATGACATCATTGACCATTAGAATATCTGAAATTCTAGACACCATAAAAGAAATAAAAAGAATATAATTATCAGTCGCATGAGTTTTCATTTCCTAATTTATGTCTCAAGAATTTGGAGTTAGATCATGAACATAAAGTACATAGATGTAGACATGCCTATTTTAGCAGTACTCAAAAAAAGAAGTACGACATACCCCTCAGATATCACAAACATAACAAGACCAGTAGACACATTCGTTGAATCAACTTTCGTAAGTCAAGTAGGCCGTTGTATTATTTCTGAATTTTGAAAAATCCATCGTAATTCATGATACAATATTTAGTGCTTTTCTTGAGTATGATACAACCTCCCACAAAAAAAATCATGATAAGTCAATTTGCATGTCATCAATCGAGTATCATAATTATATAAATGAAATATTTCTGAATAATACATTAAAGTAACCAAAGTCCCAAACTTTTTTGCAAGTAAGTTAAGAACCAAACATATTATACGATGAGATCAATTGACTACCATAAGTATAATATTAGTTGTGCATCAATTATCATTTACTTATCAATCTGAGTTTAAAGTTAGTTTTCTAAAATGTGAGCTGCGTAACCTTGAGCCACAAATTATATCTTCATTGATGTTGCTCAAAGGGAGTATGCATCCTTCATTAGAGGTGTCAAGTAGATTGGGCAGCCCAGACATGACACGAGACACAAACTAATTGAGTTGTGCTTGATCTGGTATGTTGCAATCCAGAATCATGCCTGGACTAGGTTGCGCCGGCCCAAGACATGACTCATGCTGTGCTAGGCTAGAGGATGCCTTTCTCGTCCTAAGCCAGGTACGATCTACCGACACAGTGATCGTGACCCTAGAATGGGTCATGGGTCATCAGTCATAATGACTCAGGACCATGCCAGTGAGGAGCCACCTCGAATTTGTCACATCCACATGATGAGTTTTTTTAAAGTATGTATAATTAAAATATAAAACCCAATGGTTCAACCAAAACCCAATCTGCCATGTTGACATGGTGGATTGCCCATTGGGACATAAGTCTCAATGCCTAAGAAAATGTGTGTGTGGCACAAATCATTGTGTGTGCCGTAGCATTGTGTGAACACGCACACGTGCTTGACAACAATAATAGTCACTATCATTTTTTGCCATGTAGTGACTTTAAAAACTTTTTTTTACCTAAGCTACTACACAAATACATCCTGGCCGTTGGAATGATTCCAATGGCTAGGGGTAGAGATTTGATATTTGTTGGATTTCTACCTTTATATATATTAAAAAAATATTTTTTTTTTAAAAAATATATTATTTTAATAAAAAAAATTATAAATATAGATTAAGTGTCTGGAGTATTTTATTCTTCGTTTTTAAGCTCTCTATTATCATATGCTCTATGTTCTCATACGTTCTGATGATTTTATTTCTCATTTTTAAATCTTAAAATATATTTTAAATTTTTATTTTTGTTATCTAATTTTCTCTCTGCGGCACTGTGGCTATAGCTTTACCCTTTAGAAGTTGGAAACTAGAATGGAATGGTGCCTCTAGTTGTGATTATGCTAATGCCTAATGATATTAGAATTTGATTATTTATTTTTGTTGTTTATAAAAATCAGACTTAATTATTTTTAAACATAAACAAATATAATAACCAATGGTTAATAGTGAATGTCATAATAATGAAATTAATATTGATTTAGATATGAATAATAATAATAACTTTACAGAAAGGTTTATGGTTGAAATCATGAACTTGATTCAAACTCAAATACCTAAAAAAACAAAAAATTAGAAGATTCTCAATTATTTGGATTCACTTTAAAATAATAAAAAAATAAAAATACTAGGGATATCAATGAAGAATCGACATAATGCATATATGATCATATATATATATATATATAGGAGTACAGGTGACACAAGACACATAAAAAGGCATTCCAATTAATGCACCAAAAAATATGGTGCATTAATTGGCACGCATACTAATGCCTCTCAATATTCGATCGTAATCTGGATCTCTTATCTAAAATCATATTCACTATAACAGAAAAATTAGACTCTAATGCTATACTCGACATTGGAAGAGTCAGTAGATCCCATGATATCTTAGATAGCACATGATATGTAGATAATTTTTACCACTATAAAATATTAAAATTCTTATTATTGGTATATGATATGATTGAGTAGTAATCGATATCTATGTACCGTGACAGTCCACTCATATTTGACAGTTCACCCCATTGTTTTTCATTTACTAACTAAATGAAAAAGTTATCATCTTCAAATATGATATCTATGTCTGTACTCGGAGCCTCACAACTACTACCACTATACCTAGTATTATATTATATAAATAACTTAGTCAATTTCTCGTGAATAAACTCTTCAAGTTAGTGTTCCTTGTTCATGCACGAGGATATGTATGTTAAAACATTTTCTATCGCTTTCACCTTAATCCGAGGATCTATGCAAACAGTCAGACAATAAAGAGATAAAATGATGGACTATTATTTTAAGTACTTGGTTTTCATCTCCAACAAATATGTCACTAATTGTTGGATCATCTATAAACTTCCTAAACATACTACTAATATTACATATGTACCTGCTTGCAATGTAAGTCGTGAGAATATAAACTGGCGAACACATGTTCGTCGTATCATAACAATTCTTCTTGAATTTAATAAATAAAATTTTTATAGACCAATTAGTAACGTTAATAATAAGTTCGTCATTCTTATTATTGACGTAGTTGGATATTATGTGTTTGTATCCAAGATATGACTCTAATATCAGGTATGTGTAATTCAAATGGTGTCTCACATGCTATTTGAATTTTTATTTCTTTAGACACGTAGACAAATAGTGACTACCAAACTCTTATTGTCTGTGAGGTATACGCAGAAATTTTAGTGAGTTACATATATTTTCTAAACTAGAGGAAATAACTTTCATTCCCACTTGTACAATGAGATTAATTATGTGACATACATCTAATGTAAAAAATATCTCCTAATAGTTATTTTTTAATAGTCTTAATAAATATACTAATCACTACTTCATTATTAGATACATTATCGAATGTGATATTAAATATTTTATTTTTAATTTGATATTCTCTAATTGTTTTAATAACACTCATAAATGGCCGAATCATTATGATGATAGAGAATCTCTAAGAATCTTAATATTTTTTTTATTTAGTGTCTATTTAGAATCTATATTTTTAATGGTGAGACATGCATAAGATGTATAATCGGGACTAGTCCAGGTATTGGACATCACAGACACAACTTCATTAAATTTCTTAAATTTATTAATTATTATTTTTTATAAGTTATAGTATTTTAACATGTCGTTCCTAGATTCAGATCTAGGAATCCTATGATATGTAGGCTAAAAATAAGTCTGCATGATACTGACTATTATTGAATCCTCCAAAAATTTAATTGAAAGATCTTATCGTGGTGATTAGTTTGACCATGTTTTTTCTCACTAACTTGTGCTATTTGAAGGGAATCAACATTGATGCTAAACTGGATTCAATCTTAAAGAATCAATCGGTGAGTTGGGTTTGTCTAGAAACTAATGCACATATTTTTTTGGTGTATTATTTGGCACATCTCTCAAGTTGTACAGTCTCACACGAACTATTACATGTTAAATTTTTTTTATAATATTCATATTATGTCAATTTTTTTTGGTACTCCTAACATTTTTATTTTGTATTATATTAAAGTGAGTTCAACCTATTGATATTCTAGCTTTTTGTTTTTAGATTTTCGAGTCGAGGCGACTAGAAAAACCAAGGTTTCCGTGTCCTTGAATTTTTTTGTAGGATTCTTGTTATTTATATTATAATTTTTTATGTTTACGTTAAATTAATTTTTGCTATCGTAATTAAAATTATTATTTGTCATTTTAATTTTTTATTTTTTTATGTATATTATAATTAATGTTTTATAAATTATATATTAATTAATATTAATTAAACTAAAACTAAACTTTTAGTTTAAAGTTAATTAAAATTTAAAAATAAAATTTAAATAAACAATATAAAAAAATTACTCATTATGTAAAATTACGTTTGCTTTTTGATCTCCGCATTGCATCGTAATCGATAGGTCGTACTTCACACCCGAGTCCTGAAAGTTAAAATGAAATGAGAGACCGAGAGAGAGAGAAAGAGACGAAAACCAAGAGGAGATGGAGAGAAAATACGAGAGAGAGAGATAAAAGTTATAAATTATGAATGGAGGGGGTATTATATATATTTGAAATTTTTTTAAATTTTTTTTTTATTTTTATTTTTTGATTTTTTAAGTGTTTTAAGGGTAGAATCCCTAGATTGTTGGATTTGCTTTTTAACAGTTGGAGGCTAGATTCAATGTCAAAAATTTAAAAATTATGATTTTTTTGATTGTTAGGTCAATTCGATCGTCGAACTGATTCAAACAGTCACAGGTTCCATAAGCTTAAGGCTTCTAGAGCCTGCAGTTGAGCCTCAGGTTGGGGAGATGGGACCGACGGAAAGTTGATCTCGAGCTTGGAGGGGTCACTATTCTGGTTGTGTCGAAATCTCGTGCCTTTGGGCCATGGTATCGGTTCGTGCCTTGTCCGACTCGAGGCTCGGATTACCTAGACATGGCATGGTATTAGTCGTGCTGAGAGCTAGCCCAGCACACGTCTAGCCATGGGACTAGATCATGCTGGGCTAGGCACGACTGAGGTGGGCCGTGCCTCAGGCCAAGTCTTGGCTGTCTGGTCCATATGATACCTCTAGTTGGAAGTATGTTTAAATAATATGAATTAGTCTAAAATTTTCTAAAAATATAATCACAAGATTTATGTTAATAATAATGATTTTGTTATGATTTTCATTCCAAACATATTTTGGTAAATTAAGGTCAATTAACCTGAAGTTGATCAAATATTAAAGATCTCGTCGGTAAAATAGATTTGCCTGGGATTCAATATATCATATTTCATAGTGTATTAATTGACATTTTTTTTAAGATGATCAATATTGCTAGTACTATTATATGCATATATTTTTTTATAATATATATACTATGCTAAATTTTTTTTGATATACTTAATATTTTTTTTAATTATATTAGAATGTTTCTACACTTTTTTAATCATATTAAAATGTGTCTACACTATTGAAATTTATTTATTTTTAAGTTTTTTAGGCACATGTGAATATTTTGAAAGAAAACTTAGTTTTAGCCTTGGATGTTTTGGTCGGATTGTTGTTATTATTTATATCTAAGCCTAATTTTTTTTTATAATGTTTGTTGTTTGTCATTTTTTTAATATATAAGACTAGACTAGAAATAAGAGAAGAAGAATAATATTTTTTAATTTTTTACTTATTATTGTTAATTTATTTATTTATCTAAAAATTATTAAATAAAATAAAATAAGTTCAACACAATGTCAATCTTAACTTTATGTGTGCAATAAATACTTTGGAGACTCTCTCGTGTTGTCATACTCATAAGTTGTAGTTCGTCATTAAAATAATTTTGGTATTCCAAGTTAAAATTATAAATTTAAATAAAAAAGGTCGGCACAAATTAGGAACTATGTTAATTTTTTATTAATATCAGAGCCAAGATAAAATTATAAATTTAAATAAAAAAGCTCGACACAAATATCAGAGCTAAGAGATGAGAGAAATTAAGAGGAGATTATAGATGAACTATGAAAAAATATATATCAATATGTTATTTATAGAATTTTTTTAATGAACAAAATATTTTATTTTTTTATTAATTAATTTTTTTTTCAAGGCATAATTTTGATAGTCATTGGATTTATGCCTTGGAGTTGTGGGATCTAGAGGTGTCAAACGACTGGGTTGACCCAGCCCGGGATGGCCTTTTTTTTGTGGCCCAATCAGGCCACCATGCCATGCCTGGCCTCGGGCACGACACGACTTGATAAGTGCCGGTCTGGCATGGACTGCCGGCCCGCCTTGAACTCAGTTAGGGATGAGTCATGCTTGGGTTTGCCAAGTTTGGCTAGGTCGTGTCGTTTTGGCCTGTTCAAAATTGGGTCATCCCAAACATCAATAATATTATAAATTTTAAATTTTAATATTAAATTAATTAATTAATTAATTAAATTAATACAACAAAAAAATAAAATTACTATCAGAAGTTACAAGTCACAACTAAAAATTCAAAACACATATAGATTATAAAATAACTAAGCAAGATTAAATCATTAATAGATAAAAATTTAATATATCAAAGATAAACTCATAAACAATCTCGTAGGCAAGTGTCTAAATAAACAAAAAAAAAATAAAAAAAAATAGTAAGCTCAAATGATAAAAATAAATAAACAATAACAATTCAAAAATGATCAATCTCTTCAATGTATGATGGTAAAACTAGCGGTATGCCATAGACAGTACAATAGACTCAATCTCAGTTTTCAATCGTCATTAAAGTCTCATGAATTATCATCAACGACCAATTTCTCTGCTTTTGCTGTAGTTGTAGCACGATCCTGAATGTCAAAGTTCGAATCTTTTTAATTTTTTATGCATGCTAATATCTTAATAATATCTAGTTGTAATTTTATTCTCATATTTAAAATTATATTCATATAATAGAAAAAATAGATTCAAATGTTATGCTTGATATTAGATGAGTCAGTAAATCCCGTGTCTTCTTAGATAGTACGAGATAGGTAGACTCATAATTTTTACAACTGTAAAATATCAAGATTTTTATTATTAGTATATGATAGGATTGAACATTAATCCTTATCTAAGTAATAAGGACCAAAACAACTTGCTTATATTTAATAGTTCATCTCATCATTTTATGGTCGCTAACTAAATGAAAAAGTTATCATCTTTGAATATAGTATCCATGTTTGTACTCAAAGCTTTTCAAACATCACCACCATATCGAATATCGTAGTATGTAAATAGCTTAGTTAATTTGTCGTGAATGAATCCTTCAGGTTGGTCTTCCTGATTCATGCATGATGATATGTATATCAAAATATTATCTATTTCTTTTCAAACTCTAGGGTTCATGCATGTAGCAAGATAATAAAAAGATAGAATAGTGGATCAGTATTTTAAGTACTTAATTTTAATCTCAACAACCATATCACTTAATGTCAGTCTGTTTTTAAACATACTAAACATGCTACTAATATTGTATATGTATTTGAGTGCAATGCAAGTAGTAGAGTATAAACTGATGAACACATTTGTTGTTTAATAAAAAATCCTTATGAATTTTATAAATGAAATTTTTGTAGTCTAGTTTGTATCGTCAATAATTAGTTTGTTATTCTTATTATTGACGTAGTCAAATATCATGTATTTGTATTTAACATATGATTCTAATATCATGTATGTGTAATTTCAATGGTGGCTCACATCCGATTATAATTTTTTCTTCTTTAGATCCGTATAGAAGTAGAGACTACCAATCTTTTGTTGTTTGGGGGTGTACGAAGAAAATTGAGTGAGTTACATATTTTTGTATAGAAGTAGAGACTACCAATCTTTTGTTGTTTGGGGGTGTACGAAGAAAATTTAGTGAGTTACATATTTTTTCTTAAGTGTGTGAAGCAATATTTATCCTCGCTTGTATTATGAGATTAATGATATGACACATGCATCTAACGTGAAAAATTTATATTAATGATCCATCTCTAATAGTCCTAACAAATATATTAATGACTATTTTATTGTTAGATACATTATTGAATGTGATACTATATATTTTATTTTGATTATTACATTAACTAAAGATTCTTATCATATACTCACAAATGACCGGACCATCATGAGGATGGAGAATCTTGGAGAATCATAATATTTTTTTTATTTAATGTTTATTTTAAATCTACATAATGAACGGTTAGACATGCATGAGATGCATCGTCGTGACTAGTTCATATATAGGATGTCACGGATATCACTCTACTATATTTCCTAAATTTATTAATTATTATTTATTTTTCATAACTTATAATATTTTAGCAAGTCGTTCCTAGATGTGGACATAGGAATCGTACGATATGCAGGATGAAAATATGTCTGCATGATACTGACTACCCCTGGATCCTCCGAAAACATAATCGAAAAATTCATCATGGTGATTTGTTTGATCATGT
The DNA here is from genome assembly GCA_029783825.1 of Sapria himalayana. Lineage (NCBI taxonomy): Eukaryota > Viridiplantae > Streptophyta > Magnoliopsida > Malpighiales > Rafflesiaceae > Sapria > Sapria himalayana. The sequence continues at coordinate 364,247 of JAREIK010002121.1, forward strand.
CTCTCTTGGGTTCTTCATTTTGGTTTCGGGCTTTTGGTATTTTGTTTTTTTTTGGGATTCGGGTATGCCGTGGGTTATGGTTTGCGTGCGGTGCAAACAACAAAAAGCTAAAGTCTGTTTACAAGTATTTTTTTTATTTATTAGTTTTAAAGTTTTAAATCTAAAATCTTCTTCTCTCTAGTCTAGTCTCCTCTCCTAATCCTAAATCTTAAGTCTAATCTAAAAAATATAAATAAATGACAAATATTAATTTTAATTGTGAAAATAAAATAATTTATAATTTAGATAACGAAAATCCTACGAAAAAATATGAAGTTGTTGAAACTTTGGTTTATTCAGTTATCTCAATTTAAACATCTAAAAAATAAAAAAATAGAAAATCTTTAGTAGGTTGGATTCACTTTTAATATAATAAAGTAGAAAAATATGAGGGGTGCCAGAAAAAGAATTGACACAGTACTCTTATTATAAAAAAAATTTTAAATATAAAAGTTCATGTGAGACTAGCCAGCTAGAGGTGTCAAACAGGCCGGCCCGGCACGGCACGGCCTGTTTTTCACGAGCACGATCGTGCTACCGTGCCGGGCCCGCTCGGGCACACCTTGGCCATACATGCCAAGCAGCACGGCCGGGCAGGCGGGAGCCGCAACGCCGGACCGGGTCACTGGGGTCCGGGAGGCCGCACGGGCTGACCGCTGACGGACAGGCAGATGGCTCATGAGTCATGGGCTCATGGCAGATTAGATTTTTTCTTTATTGTAAATTTTTTGATAAAGTAACCGTATAGAGTAATAATTAAAAAAAATAATTTTTTGTAAAAATTATAAAAATTAAAATTAAATAAAACAAACAAATATTAGAAAATTTTTTTTTTTATCAAATACAATTAAGTTTAGCTTTTTTTATATTTATAATTTATTAATTATATATTAAAATTTAAAGTTATTAATTTTTAAAATAAAATTTAAATCGTAAAATAATAAATAAATACATTAAGTTAGTAAAAATTAAAATTAAAAAAAAATTAAACTACACAAATGAAAAATTACCAATCATGCTTTTGAAACCAATGGTCCGAACAAAACAAGTATAAGTTTTAACACAACGTATGGTAAAAAGTACTAACCAAGTGTATAAATAAAATAAATAAAAAAACATCGAAAAAAAAGAGCAGATGAGCATCAATCGTCAAGCGTCATGTCATGAGAATCATCAGCCGCAACATCAAGATCAGTATCATATGGATCATCATCATCGGCAATCAGCTCCTCCGCCATCGTAGTGGATGTGGATGCGACTGCAGTGACTGTCACAGTCCCAGCTTTAGCACGATCACTGATGCTAAATCTCGATTCCTTCCAATCCTTCAAACATGCCAAGGCCTCAACCATATCTGGACGTAATCTCGATCTCCTATCCGAAATCACGTTCACTACAACAGAAAAAGCAGACTCCGATGCTACGCTCGACACCGGAGGAGTCAGTAGATCCCGTGTCATCCTAGATAGCACGGGATAGGCGGACTCATATGATTTCCACCACTGTAATAAATCAAGATTCTTATTGTCAGAAGGTGATAGGATTGAGCAGTAATCGGTATCTAAGTACCGAGACAGCTCGCTCCTATGTGAAGGTCCACCCCGACGTTTCCCCCTCGCTAGGTTAATGGAATAATCATCATCTCCGAACAAGGTATCAGTGTCCGTACTCACAGTCTCACCACCACCACCACCATATCTAGTATCGTAGTATGTGAACAGGTCTGTCAACTTCTCGTAAATGAACCCTTCAGGTGGCTCTTCCAGGTTCATGCACGAGGAAATGAAAGTCAGGGTATTTTCAACCCCTTCCACCTTAGCCCTAGGGTCCATGCATGCTGCGAGGCAATAAATAGATGGAATGGTGGACCAGTACTTCAGGTACTTGGTCTCCATCTCTGCAACCATATGGCTAAGCGTCGGGTCCGCTCGATACTTCCTAAACATGCTACTAATATTGCATATGCAACGGAGTGCAATGCAAGTGGTGGGCTTATAAACCGACGAACACATGTTGGTCGTGTCATAAAATATCTTCAGGAATTTCATAAATGAAATTCTTGAAGCCCAGTCAGTATCGTCAATAATAAGTTAGTCACTCTTACTATTGAAGTAGTCGGATATCACGTGTTCGTATCCAACACATGATTCCAACATCAGGTACGTGTAATTCCAACGATGTCTCACATCTGATTGGAATTTCTTCTTCTTAAGATTCGCAGACAAACAGAGATTACCAAACTCTTGTAGTCTGCGAGGAGTGCGAATATACTTGAGTGCATTGCGTATATTTTCCAACGCGGGGGAACACACCTTCATACCCGCTTGAACTATCAGGTTAATCACATGACACATGCATCTGACATGAAAGATCTCTCCTAATGGTGCGTCTCTAATATTCCTAACAAACATATTGATCGCTACTCCATTATTCGCAGCATTATCGAAAGTGACACTAAAAATTTTATTTTAAATTTTAATTCCCTAAATATTTTCATCATACACTCAAAAATGGCCGGGCCATCATGAGGATGAAGAATCTCAGTGAATCCTAATATTTTTTTATTGATTGTCCAGTTAGAATCTACATAATGACTTGTGAGACATGCATAAGAAGAATCATCGTGACATGTCCATATATCGGACGTCACGGACACCACTCCACTATATGCCAAAAATTTCTTAATTATTTTTTGTTTTTCTAACTTATATATCTTTAGTATATCACTCCTAGATGTGGACCTAGGAATCCTATGATAGGATGATTGAAAATAAGTCTGCATGATGCGCACTACCCTCGGATCTTCTGAAAATCTGATCGGAAGACCCATCAATGTGATGAGCCTGGCCATGCCGTCCCTACATAACTCGCTGGAATATACGAAGGGAGTAAACTTTGAGACTGAACTCGATCCAGTCTCAAAAAATGTAGTGCCAAGTTGGGTTTGCCTAGGATCTAAGGGTCCATGTTTTTTGGTGAATTTTTCGGCATGCCTCTTAAGGTGCCCAGTCCCACATGTACTCTTGCATGTTAAAAGTCTCATACAATATTTGCACTGTGTCATTTCAAGTTCCTCACCCCTAATATTTACTTGTGTTATGATTTTAAAATGTGTCTAAACTTCAGAAGTCCTCTTAGTTTTTTATTTTTTAGAACTTTGGGTTGAGACGACAGGAGAAACCAAAGTTTCAGGCGTCACAGACGTCTGTGTAACACTAACATTTTCATTTTCCAAATTTAAATACGTGTCAGGTGTATTTCTCATTTTTTATGTTTTTTATTTTTTCGTAAGTTTTTCTAGAGAGAGAAGCTTTAGAGAGAGAAAGTACAAAAAACGTAAAATAAATTACCTGGTAAAGGCAATGAGGTTAGTCACGTGCAAGGTGCACCGCAGGAAGCTCTGATGCTCAAAACTCAAGTTGAGTTTCACGAAAATCCAAACCGAAATCAAAATCACGACGCCCGAGAGAGAGATGCACGGTTTATCTAAGAGAGAGAAAATATTGAGAGGTTTTATGTTTTTGAAAAACATAAATGTTATAGGGAGGGGGGTAGATTTTATAGGCTAAAAAAAGTTTTTTTTTATAAAAAAAGATATTTTTTTATTATTTTTTTGAATTTTTTTAAGATTTTTAAGGGGCAGAATCATGAGGATCGTTGGATTCTGCCCCCTAGCCGTTGGAGGTGAATCCAACGGTTGAAAATCGATGAAGTTTGAATTTTTTTTTTTTTTGCCTTTGGAATTGCTCGGATCGGATCTATGGCCGTCGGGTATCGGCAGTCGGGACCGCGGGTCGGGTCCAATCAGACCCGACCCGGGGTCTTTTTACCGGGGGGGGGGCAGCCGGCCAGGGGACGACCGGACGGTCACGACTCACGCCACGCCACACGTGACACGCCGCCAGTGCTACGCGTGCCTGCGTGAACCGGCACGGGATTGACCCGTGCCGGGCCAGGCACGGCACTGATTGTGCCAGGCACGGCACGACACGGGATGTTCTTAACCCGGGCACGGTTTAAGAACGTGCCGGGCCGGCCCAGGCACGGCCGAACCGTGCCGTGCCTCGTGCCGGCCCGGCACGTTTGACACCTCTATAGCCACCTAAAGAGACATGCCTAACTATACATCAAAAAATATGATGCATTAGATCCTAGGCAAACTTAACTCAGCGGCAGGTTTTTTGAGGTTGGATCTAGTTCGGTCTCAAAGTTTACTTCCATTATTTACCGCAATGAGTTAGTGAGGAAAGGAATGACTAAATTAATCACTATGATGTGTCTCCCTATTAGATTTTCAGAGGATCAAAAGATAATTAGTATCATGTAGACATATTTTTAGCTTGTTTATCGTAGGATTCATAGATTTTTATATAAGAACAACATACTAAAATATTATAAATTAGAAAAATAAATAATAATTAATGAATTTAGAAAATATAGTGGAGTGATGTCTGTGATGTCCTATATCTAAACTAGTCACGATGATGCATATTATGTATGTCTTATTGCCCACTATATAGATTCTAAATATACACTAAATAAAAAAAATATTAGAATTCTATAAGGTTCTTTATCCTCATGATGGCCCAATTATTTTTGAGCAGAGAATATAAAATTCAAAATAAAAAATTTAATATCATATTTGATAATACATTTAATAATGGAGTATCGATTAACATGTTTATTAGGAATATTATAGATGAATCATTAGGAGATATTTTTAATGTTAGATTTATGTGTCGTGTTATTAGCCTAATAGTACAAGCGGGGATAAAAGTGTGTGCTCTCGCTTTATAAAATATACGTAACTCACTAAAATATATTCATATGTCTCGCAGACAATAAGTATTCGGCAGTTTTTGTTTGTTTTTCGGTCTTAAGAAGAAATTTTAATTGGATGTGAGATATCGTTGGAATTACACATACCTTATGTTAGAGTCATGTGTTGGATACAAATACGTGATATCCGACTACGTCAATAGTAAGTGTCAAAAACATATTTTTGGTGATGCTGACTGAGCTGCACGAATTTTATTTATGAAATTTTCGAAGATTTTTTATTATATGATTAACATGTATTCATCAGTTTATATTTTCACGACTTGCATTATACTCATGTGCATATACAATATTAGTAGCATGTTTAGGAAGTACCGAGATAACATGACACTTAGCGATATGGTTCTAGAGTTAGAAATCAAGTACTTAAAGTAATAGTCCACCATTCTATCTATTTATTATCTTACTGTCTGCATGGATCCTAGGGTTAATGTGGAATGAGTAAAGAATGTTTTGATAGATATTTTCTCATGCATGAACCAGGAAGACCCACCTGAAGGATTCTTTTACAAGAAGTTAATTGAGTTTTTTACATACTACGATATTAGATATGGTGGTAGTAATGAAGCTCTGAGTATGGATATGGACACCGTATTTAAAGACGAGGATTTTTTCATTCAGGTAGCGAGAGAGAAACGATGAGGTGAACCATCAAATATGAGCGAGCTGTCTCGATACTTAGATATTGATTACTGCTCAATTTTATCATATGCTGATACTAAGAATCTTGATATATTACAGTGGTGAAATTCATACAAGTCGACCTTTCCCATGCTATATAAGATAACACGAGAACTGCTAATTCTTCCGGTGTCGAGCGTAGCATCAGAGTTTATTTTTTGTATTACTGTGAATATTATTTAGGATAGAAGATCGAGATTACGGCTAGATATTATTGAGGCTTTAGCATGCATGAAAGATTGAGAGAATTCAAGTTTGGGCATCTAGGATGGTGCTGGGACTACAGTACAAGCAGATGACTTGATTGCTGATAATGATCTGTGTGATATTGATATTGAGAATGATTTGACGATTGATGAATTGAGATACTGATATCTATATTAGATTTTGATTTACTCATTTATATTATATTTGTGTTTGTTTATTTTTTATTTGTGATATTACTTTGAGTTTGTGGATTGATACTCGAATATTAATTTTTGGTAAATTTTTATTTTGTATTAGTTTTTATTCATATTTAAGTTTTAATATTTTATTAATTCACACAATTGCACTGATACATATTTAGCTTTAAAATTTTAGTTGTTTATTATAATAAATAAATTTAATGTTTTATTAAATTTAATAAAATAAAATTTTAAAAATTAATTAATTATTTATAGTTAATAATTAACTATTAACTAATATACATTAACTAAAAATACAAACTTTTAAAGTATATAATAAAATAATTATAAATTAATTTTTAAAATTTAAATTTTCTAATTTTTTAAATATTCTAAATTAAAAAATCAAAATATTTTAAAAATTAAAACTTAGCCCGGACGGGCCAAAATATGCCAGTTCGAGCCAAACCCTGGCATGATTTCATCACTTGCTGGGCTATCAGGCCATGCTGGGCCTAGTCTGATGAAACTGTGCCGGGACAGGCACGACATGGTTGCTCGGTTGGGCCACCTAAAATTGTGCCGGGCCAACCTAGCCTCGACCTATTTGATATCTTTAATGTAAGCTGAAAATAAGTATGTATTATACTGACTACCATTGGATTCTTCTAAAATATAATCGGAAGACTAATAATGGTGATCAGTTTGACAATGCTTTCCCTTTTTAACTCATGGTATATGAAGGGGGTCAACATTGAGGTTGAATTGAATCCAGCCGTAAAAAAACTACCATTGAGTTGAGTTTTTCTGAGATCTAATATATCATATTTTTTTTGTACTTTCTTCGACATGCATCTTAAGGTGCTCAGTATAAGTTAATATTTATGACACATGGTATCATGATTGTAGCAAAATTTAGAGTATTGTTATCTATGTTATATTCAGAGACGATGCCTTTACTATTCAGTTAGCAAGGAGTAAACAATGTGGTGGTCTGTCGAATAAGAATGAGCTATCTCAATATTTAGATACTTTTCAATCTTATTATATGATGATATTGAATTTTATATATTTCATAGAATACTTTCATAATTAGAGAATTGGCAAAGACTTCAAAATGAATATTCACATGATATAGTAAAAAAGTTACTTGAGAATGATGACTCATATGATAACATCAAAGATATCGAGGCTAGTGTTATCTTTAAATTTAGATATGTTGATTTGATCCATATTACTGACATAGACTAATTGTGGTTCGTAGATATTAAACTCAGTCATTCAGATGTTTGAAATGCAATGTATTTATGTTTTGTGTGTTTATTTTGTTGATGTTGATATATATATATTTTATATTTTTAAACTTTTAATTTTTAGTTATTTATCATATGATGCTATTTCATGATGTTAAAAAATAAAATATATTTATATTTTTTTATCGAGTAATTATCTTATAAATTTAAGTCATTTTAATTATTATTCTAGTGTATTTTTAATTTTTAAAAATTCTTATTTTAATATTTCAATTTTCATGCCACTGAATGTTGTACCTACTTAGAGGTGGCAAACAGGCGGGGCAGCTTAGGCCTGGCCCAAGGCACGGCATGACTCGGTCATGTTTGGCTTGTCACGACATGGTACTAGAGGTGTCAACCAGGCCGGGCCGGCCAGGCACGAGGCACGGCATGGTTCGGCCGTGCCTGGGCTGGCCGGCATGGGAAAATCCCGTGCCCGGGCCTGTGCCGAGGTCAATTGAGTCTCGTGCCGTGCCTGACCTGGCATAGTTCAGTGGCCCGTGGCACGGCACACCGGCACGGGTGCACTCGCACCCTTCGCCCTTTTCGCAAAAAGACTACGGGTCGGGTCCAATCAGAGCCGACCTGATTCCCCTCCCTAACAGGAAAAAAAATAATAAAAAAATATATTATATTGTAGTCGTTGGATCTCGCCTCCAACGGCTGGGGGGCAGAATCCAACGGCCCTCATGATTCTGCCCCCTAAAAAATTAAAAAAAAAATCATTTTTTTAAAAAAAAATTATTTTCTATAATCTATAAATTCTACCACCTCTCTTTATAACATTTATGTTTTTAATAAACATATTTTTTCTCAAATCTCACATTTTCTCTCTCAAAAATCTTGCGCCTCTCTCTCGGGATTTCGTCATTTGACATTTGACCTAGCTTTTCGGGAATATCAACTTGAGTTTTGAATTTTGAGTTAGATTATGGTGCATCGTGCAAGTGATCGACCTCACTGCTTGACCGGGTAATTTAATTTAAGTTTTTTTGTTTACTTTCTCTCCCTCTCCAGTCTCTCTCTCTAGACCTGAAATAGATAAATTTTAAAATAGTGTACTTTGTACTGATTAAGAAAAATCTTAAAAAAATGACAAATATTAATGAAACATATTTAAATTTAGAAAATAAAAATATTACACAGAGGTCTGAGGCTGCTAAAATTTTGGTTTCTCCAGTCGTTTCAACCCAAACTTCTAAAAAACAAAAAACTAGGACTTCTGTAGTTTGGACTCATTTTTAATATAATAAAACAAAAAAAAAATGTTTGGGGTGAGGAAAAAGAAATGACACAGTGCAAATATTGTATGAGACTTTTAACATGTAAAAGTTCGTTTAGGACTGGGCACCTTAAGATGCATGCTGAATTATGCACCAAAAAACATTGTCCATTAGATCCTAGGCAAACCCAACTTGGCACTGTATTTTTTGAGATAGGATTGAGTTCAGTCTCAAAGTTTACTCCCTTCATATACTCCAGCGAGTTGGGTAGGGACGACATGGCTAGACTTATCACATTGATTGGTCTTCCGATCAGATTTTCAGAAGATCAAAGGGTAGTGTGCATCATGCAGACATATTTTCAGCATGCTTATCGTAGGATTCCTAGTTCCACATCTAGGAATGACATACTAAAGATATATAAGTTAGAAAAATAAAAAATAATTAATGAATTTATGACATATAGTAGAGTGGTGTCCGTGATGTCTGATATCTGGACAGTCACAATGAATCATCTTATGCATGTCTCACCAGCAACTATATAGATTCTAACTGGATAATGAATACAAAAATTTTAGGATTCTCTATGATTCTTCATCCTCATGATGGTCCGACCATTTTTGAGTGTATGATGAAAATCTTTAGGGAATATAAAATTTAAAATAAAATTTAGTGTCACATTCGATAACGCATCTAATAATGGAGTAGCGATTAATATATTTGTTAGGAATATTAGAGACGCACCATTAAGAGAGATCTTTCATGACAGATGTATGTGTCACGTGATTAACCTGATTGTTCAAGTGGGTATGAAGGTCTGTTCTCCCGCATTAGATAATATACGTAATGCACTAAAATATATTCGCGCTCCTCGCAGACAACAAAGAGTTTGATAGTCTCTGTTTGTCTGCGAATCTTAAGAAGAAGAAATTCTAATCGGATGTGAGACATCGTTGAAATTATACGTACCTGATATTAGAATCATGTGCTGAATACGAACACGTGATATCCGACTACGTCAATAAATAGTAAGAGTGACGAACTTATTATTGATGACACTGACTGAGCTTAAGGAATTTCATTTATGAAATTTCTGAAGATTTTTTATCACACGACGAACATGTGTTCGTCGGTTTATACGCCCACGACTTATATTGCACTCCGGTGCATATGCAATATTAGTAGCATGTTCAGGAAGTATCGAGCTGACCCGACACTTAGCCATATGGTTGCAGAGATGGAAACCAAATACTTTAAGTACTGACCTACCGTTCCATTTCTTTATTGCCTCGCTGCATGCATGGACCCTAGGGTTAAGGTGGAAGGGATAGAAAATACCATGACTTACATTTCCTCGTGCATGAACCTGGAAGAGTCACCTGAAGGGTTCATTCACGAGAAGTTGACTGACTCGTTCACATACTATGATACTAGGTATGGTGGTGGTGGTAGCGAGATTATGATTACGAACATGGATATCTTGTTCGAAGATGATTTTTTCATTCACCTAGCGAGGGGAAAACGTTGGGGTAACCATCACATAGGAGCGAGCTTTCTCGGTAGTTAGATACTGATTACTGCTCAATGCTATCACATTCTGATACTAAGAATCTTGATATATTACAGTGGTGTAAATCATATTAGTCCACCTTTTCCGTGTTATCTAGGATGACACGAGATTTACTGACTCCTCGGTGTCGAGCGTGACATCGGAGTTTGATTTTTCTGTTGCAGTGAACGTGATTTCGGATAGAAGATCTAGATTACATCCAGATATTGTTGAAGCATTGACTTATTTGAAGGATTGGGAGGATTCGTGGTTTAGCATCCATGATCATGCTGGAGCTTGGACAGGGACAGGGACTGCAGTCTCATCCACTGTGATAGCGGATGAGTTGATTGCTGATGATGATGATCCATATGATACTGGTCTTGATGTTGCGGCTGATGATGCTCATGCTATGCCGATTGACGATTGATGATGATCCACTGTTTTTTGATTTTAATATTTTGTTTTTTATTGATTGTATGCTTTATTTATACGTTAAATTAAAACTTTAATTTGTTTGGTTCGGACCTTTGGTATCTAATAGCTGATTGGTCATTTTTCATTTGGTTTGCTTATGTTTTTTTTTACTTTTTAATTTTTTTAACATTATTTATTGATTTATTTATTTCTTTGTTATAATTTTTCATTAAAAAATTTATAATTCTATTATATAATTCTTATAAATTATAAACTATTTTTATTTTACATTATAAAAAAATTTCACTTTGTAAATTTAATAAATTTTAAACAATATTCATAATTCATATTATAAATGTATAATATTATACAATATCAATAATTATATATATAATTTTATAATTTATATAATTAAAATAAAAATTAAAACAATAAAATATTTTTTTAAAAAATTTTTTAAAATATATCCTAGCCCGCATGGCTAGGCCAGGCACCCAGCGGGCCAGGCCCGGCACGGCACGCCGTGCCGGGCCTGGCTTTTATAAATCATGTCGGACCAGACACGACATGGAAGCACAGCCGTGCTCTCAAAAAATGAGCCGGGCCGGTCCGGCCTCGCCCGTTTGACACCTATACATGGTACAGACTCGTGCACATGCTTCTGATGGGCCGACTCACATCACTGCTCGTGCCTTGTTGTGGCTAGGTCTAACCGACTCGATCCATCTGTCTTTGTTTCCAAAAGCAGTAGCTTTTAGAACCTATGATCATTTGGGTCGGTTTTACCGTCGAACCGACCCAATAGTCCAAAAAAAAAATCAAATCTCAGCTGTTGAATTTTGCCTCTAATGGCTAGGAGGATGAATTCTACTGTCCTAAGGATTCTACCCTAAATTTTTAAAAATTCAATAAAAGAAAATAGTTTTAAAAAAATTCTTTTCAATATCTATACCCCCCCACCCTCATTTAATAATTTAATTGCTCTCTTTCTCTCTCATATTTTCTCTCTCTCAATCTCTCTTGACTTTTATTTATTTCTCTTGCTAAGGGCTTTTGGGACTTGAGTAGAGGTGTCAAACAGGATGGGCGGCTGGATGCATGGCAAGATAAAGTTTTGTGCCCCTGTCGGGCCTGCTCACGGTACAGCTCGTGTCGTGCCTAGGCTAACCAAGCCACATGCAGGGCCAGGAAATGCCTGGTACCATGGCACGAGGGCACGAATTCTTGGCACGAACTGAGCGGTGCCCTGAGTCCTGACCCAGCCCCACCCCGAAACCTGATGCTCGATGGATCCAAATTTTTGTTGGGCCCATAACCTGACCCGCAATCATTTTTTCACAACCCCTAGACCTGAGCCTAATAGTTCAAGAAGCTGAAGCTTCTAGAATTTTGGATTGTTCGGATCTGTTCGACGGTCAAACCAACCCAGCTGTCCAAAAAATAAATAAATAATAAAAATTTAAATCAAAGTTTTTGGATTTTGCCTCCAACTCCTATGAGGTAGAATTCGACAATACCAAGGATTCTGCCCATTTTTTAATTATAAAAAATTTAAAAAAATTGTTTTTTTTAAAATTATGTTTTCTTAATCTTAAATCTTTCATTCTCTTCATTCTATGATTTATGTTTTCAATATATATATATATATATATATATATATATATATCTATCTATCTAATTTGCTCTTTCTCGGGTTATTGATTTTGGTTTCGAGCTTTTGACATTTATTTTATTAGGATTCTGGTGTTCTGTGGATTATGGTTCGCGTGCGGTGCGGAGTGCAGACAACAAAAAGCTTAAGTCAGTTTATGAGTATTTTTTTATTTATTAGTTAAGTTTTAAAATTTTAAATCTAAAATCTTCTTCTCGTTAGTCTAGTATCTCTCTCTCCTAGTTCTGACTCCTAAGTCGAATTTAAAAAATAAAAAATAAAACAAAATGACAATAATTTTAATAATGAAAATAAAATTAATTTTAATTTAGATAACTAAAATCCTACGGAGAGGTTTGTGGTTGTCAAAATTTTGGTTTCTTTGGTTGCAGCGACCCAAAAATCTAAATAATAAAAAACTAAAAAAACTTAACTAGTTTGAACTTATTTTAATATACTAAAAAAATAGTATGGGTGTCGAATAAGAATTGATATAGTATAAATATTATAAAAAAATATTGACTTATAAGAGTTCATGTGGGACTAGGTACTTTAAAAGACATGTCCAACTATTCACCAAAAAATATAATGTATTAGATCTTAGGTAAACCCAACTCAGTGGTGTGTTTTTTTAGGCTGAATTCAGTTCAGTCTTAGTGTTTACCCTTTTAATATACAACAATGAGTTAGGGAGGAACGAGATGACCAAACTGATCACTACAATGGGTCTTCTGATTAGGTTTTTGGAGGATCCAAGTGTAGTCAGTATTATGCAGACATATTTTCCGCCTGCATATCATAAGATTCCTAGGTCCATATCTAAGAATGATATACTAAAACATTATCAGTTAGAAAAAGAAATAATAATTAATGAATTTAGAGAATATAGTGGAGTAATGTTCGTGACATTCGATATCTGAACTAATCACGATGATATATCTCATGTATGTCCCACCGTCAATTATGTAGATTCTAAATGGATACTAAATAAAAATATTTTAGGATTCTCAGAGATTCATCATCTTCATGATGACCTGCTCATTTTTGAGTGTATGATAAAAAATTTTAGATAATATAATATTTAAAATAAAATATTTAGTATCATATTCGATAATATATCAAATAATAGAGTAATAATTAACATGTTTGTTATGAGTATTAGAGATGAATCATTAATAGAGATTTTTCATGTTAGATGCATGTTTCATATCATTAATTTGATAGTACAAGCTGGTATGAACATGCTACTAAAGAAGAAGAAATTTCAATCGGATGTGAGACACAATTAGAATTACATATACCTGATGTTGGAGTCACGTGTTTGATACGAACACGTGATATCCTACTACATCAATAATAAGAGTAATTAACTTATTATTGATAACACTGACTGAGTTACAAAAATTTTATTTATGAAATTACTAAAGATTTTTTATGACACAGCGGACATGTGTTCGTCTGTTTAAAATATATAAATAATTAATTTTTAAATTTTATAATATTTTTAATATTCTGAATTAAAAATTTAAAATAATTAAAAAATTAAAACCCGGCCCAGATGGGCATGGACTGGACAGTCTAGCCTGACCTGGCAATAGTTTTATCATAGCCAGGTTGATGGCTCATGCCAGGTCATTCACGACATGGTTACTGTACCGTGTCATGTTAGGCACGGTCCGATGGCCCAGTTGAGCCACCTAAAATTGGCCCGGCCCGGCCCGGCCCGGCCTGACATGTTTGACACCTTTAGACTCGGGTGTGGATCGTAGTACGGGTGTGGTGCAGGCATAAAAAAACAATTATTTTACACATACCAGTATTTTTTTTTTGTTTAGTTAAGTTTTATTTTTAAATTTTTTTCTTACTTTTATTTAATTTATTAATTTAAAAATATTATATTATACAATATAATTAAAAAAAATTAAAATAAAAATGTCAGAAATTTTAATTACGAAAACAAAATTAATTTTAATATAGATAATGAAACCCTACGAAATAATTAGAGGTCGTTGAAATTTTGGTTTCTCTGATTGTCTTGTCTTTAATTTAAAAAATAAAAAATTAGAAGAATATTAATAGTTTAAACTCACTTTAATATAAAACAACAAAGAAATGTTAGGGATGCCAAAAAAATGTAAAATGTAAATATTGTAAAACATTTTAAATTGTAAGAATTTCTGTGGAACTGGACAACTTAAGAGGCATGTCAAATTATGCACTAAAAAGTATTATGCATTAGATCCTAGACAAACCTAACTCAATAATGAGTTCTTTGAAATTAGATTCAATTCAGCCTCAATGTTGATCTCTTTCTAGAGGTGTCATATGGGCCGGGCGGCCCGACCAATTTTTAGGTCCCCAATAGGGTTACCATGCTCGGCATGGCACGACTTCATTACAGTCAGCCCGACTCGTCGGCCGGCATCCAGCTTAGGGGGTGGGGTACGGATTCTGCTTTCAACTAGTCCCGCGGAGTGAGATAGACTCTTTCTTGACCTGACTCGCCCTTCCCACTCTTGACCTGACGAGCCCCGCTGATTCGGGTGATGGTCCATCTCCTCGTTTGTGTTGAAGCTGGGCTGGGTTGTGTCGGGATAGGCTGGTCTGGTCCGTTCGGGTTGGGTTTGGGGTAGGGTTTAGCTAGAGGTGTCAACCGTGACGGGCCGGCCCGACACAGAAAAAATCCGGGCCCGGGCCCTTGCCGTGCCTGGCTTTGGCACGAGCCGTGCCGTGCCTGGACCGGCACTGTTAGGCCCGCGGCACGGCAAACCGGCACGGGTTTATTTTGTGCTGGGAGCCTCGTGAGTCCGACCGCATGCTTCCCCTCCCGCAAAAAAAGACCGCGGGTCGGGTCTAATTGACCCGACCCGCGGTCCCCGTTTCCCGAACCGCTCGGACAAGTTTGCCCGAGCGGGCCAGGCGAGGCACGGCACGGCCCGCCGTGCCTGCGGGCCGTGTCGGGCCCGGTTTTTTTAATCCGTGCCGGGCCAAGCACGGCACGGTACAGTAACCGTGCCGTGCCCGGCCCGGCACGGAAGCACGATCGTGCTGGTTAAAAATGGGCTGTGCCGTGCCGGGCCGGCCCGTTTGGCACCTCTAGGTTTATCCCAGGTTCAGGCCGCATAGAATTTTTTTAATCCATAATATTAAAATTATTAAAAAATGTAAATCATAATTATTTAATAATTAAATAGTTTATAGTTAATTGTTAAATTAAAATATATTAATTATTTTTTTTATTTTATTAAATTAAATAAAACATAAAGTATATTATAATAAATAATTACAATTTTAAAACTAACAGTATCTGAATTAATAAAATTAAAAAATTAATACAAACCAATACAAATCACAAAAAATATAAATGAAAATTCAAAAAATAAATACAATGTCAATCTAAAAAAGATAAATGAAAATGAAAAATATCGTCAACTTTACAACATATGACTAATGATGATATAAGTATCAGTATCTCAATTGTTATCAGTCATCAATTATCATCAATATCACACGGATCATCATCAGTAACTAACTCTTTCACTTTTGCTACAATCTCAGTACGATCCTAGATGCCCAAACTTGAATTCTTTTAATCTTTTATGCTTGCTAATGCCTAAATAATATCTTGGTATAATCTGGTTCTCCTATCTAAAATCATATTCACTACAATAGAAAAAATAGGCTTTGATAATGTGCTTTATATCGTAGGAGTTAGTAGTTCTCGTGCCATCTTAGATTGCACGGGATATGTTGACTCATTATTTTTATCACCATAAAATATTAAGATTTTTATTATTAGAATATGATATGATTGATCGGTAATTGATATCTAAGCATCGAGATAGCTCACTTCTATTTGATGAATCACCTTATCACTTCTATTTGATGAATCACCTTATCGTTTCTCCCTTGTTAACTGAATAAAAAAGTCATCATTTTCGAATATGGTATATATGTCCGTACTCACACCCTTACTACTAGTATCATTAGATATAGTATTGTAATATGTAAAGAGTTTAGTCAACATATCGTGAATAAACTCTTCAAATTGATCTTCATGGTTCATTAACAAGAATATGTATATCAAAACATTCCTTATCCTTTCTACCTTAACTCTATGGTCTATGTAGACGGTCAAACAATAAAGAGATGGATTGGTGTACTAGTTTTTAAGTACTTGGTTTTCATCTCTATAACTATATCACTAAGTGTCAGGTCATCTCAAAATTTTTTAAACA
Source organism: Sapria himalayana (assembly GCA_029783825.1). Classification (NCBI taxonomy): domain Eukaryota; kingdom Viridiplantae; phylum Streptophyta; class Magnoliopsida; order Malpighiales; family Rafflesiaceae; genus Sapria; species Sapria himalayana. The sequence continues at coordinate 380,565 of JAREIK010002121.1, forward strand.
TACTACTAATGTTTCATATGCACACGAGTACAATACAAGTCGTGGGAGAATAAATTGACGAACATATGTTTGTCATGTCATAAAGTATCTTCGGGAATTTCATAAATGAAATTTCTGTTGTCCTGTCAATATCGTAAATAATAAGTTTGTCACTCTTATTATTTACGTAATCGGATATCATGTTTTCATATCCAACATATTATTCAAATATCAAGTATGTGTAATTTTAATGGTCTCACTTATGATTAGAATTTTTTTATCTTTAAACTCGCAGACAAATAGAGACTACCGAACTCTTGTTGTCTGTGAGGTATGTGAAAAAATTTTAGTGAGTTGCGTATGTTTTCTAAAGTATGAGAAATTATTTTCATCTTCACTTGTACTATCAGGTTAATGATGTTATACATGCATCTAATATGAAACATCTCTTTTAATGGTCAATCTTTAATACTTTCAACAAACATGTTAATCGCTACTCTATTATTAGATATATTATAGGATATGATACTAAATATTATATTTAAAATTTTATATTCTCTAAAAATTTTTATCATACACTTAAAAATGATCAGACTATCATGAAGATGAAGAATTTCTGAAAATTTTAATATTTTTTTATTTAGTGTCGATTTAGAATCTATTTAGTTGATGGCAAGGCTTGCATAAGATGCATCATCGTAACTAGTTTAGATATCGGACGTTATATTATTCCTAGATGTGGACCTAGAAATCCTATGATATATAGTCTGAAAATAAGTTTGCATAATATTGATTACCTTTGGATCTTCTGAAAACTTAAATGAAAGACCAATCTTGATGATCAATTTTCTAATAAACTGTGCTATGCATGGCACATCATGGTTTTTTGGAGGGTAGGCCCGGCACGGCCTATGGCCCAGAATTTGCCTAGGTTTGGGCTGATTCGGGCGGATCGGTTGGAGTGGTTTGGATCGGGTCGAATCTTTTTTTAAAAAATTAATTTTACTGGCAGCATTTCGCCTTTTTGTTGTCGCCAGTTGGGCATCACCTTGTCATCCTTATGTCGAGCATCGCTCAGTGTAAGGTCCCTTGTGTCATGTCCACGTGCCAGGCACCCATGTCGTGCTTGGCATAACATGCTGGCCGAAAACCCTCGGCACAACACAATGCAAGTTGTGTCGAGGGTCTACTCAGCAAGGGCCCTGACATGGCACTGTAGCGTGCTGTGTTGGGCTTTAGGCCGTTCTTGGGCTGCCCGACCTATTTGAAACTCATAGTGGTAGTAGTAGTGAGACTTTGAGTACAGACATGAATATCGTATTTGGAGGTGATGATTTTTTTATTCAGGTACTAGGGAGAAACGATGAGGTGGACCATCAAATAGGAATGGGTTATCTCAGTACTTGGATATCGATTACTGTTCAATCATATTACATTCCGATAATAAAAATTTTGATATTTTACCGTGGTAGAAATTATTTGAGTCCACATATCCCGTACTATTTAAGATGACATGAGATCTACTGATTTCTCCAGTATCGAGCATAACATCTGAGTTTATTTTTTCTGTTGTAGTGAATATAATTTCGGATAGGTGATTCAGATTATGACTATAATTTTGTTGAGGTATTAGCATGGATAAATGATTTAGAGAATTCGAGCTTAGACATCCAGGATCGTATTGACACAACAGTAAAAGTGGAGAAGTTAGTTGCTGATGATGATCTGTGAAATATTAATGATAATTGATGACTGATGACGATTGAGACACTGATACTTATATTATCATTGACCATATGCTATAATGCTGATTATATTTTTCATTTTTATTTATCTTTTTTAGATTGTCATTGTTTTTGTTTATTTTTTTTATTATTTTACTTTGAGGTTTGAATCATCATTTATGTTTTTTGTGATTTGTATTGGTTTATATTAATATTTTATATTTATTAATTTAGATATTATTAGTTTTAAAATTTTAGTTGATTATTATACTATACTTTATGTTTTATTTAATTTAATAAAATAAAAAATTAATATATTAAAATTTAATAAATAACTATCAATTATTTTAATATTAAATAATTATAATTTAAATTTTTTAATAATTTTAATATTTAGGAATAAAAATTTTTTATGAACATCTCGAATTAGGTTTGAACCCGGCTCTAAAGGCCAAACCCCACCCAATCCCAGTTCGAACAGGCCAGAACCGGCCTGTCCAACCATATCCCAATCTGGCTTCATCACAGTCGGGCTGACTAGCCGTGCCGTGCTGGTTGTGATGAATCTGTGTCATGCTAGCCATGACATGGTTATTGTACCGTGCTGTGTTGGGCAAGACATGGTGGCTCGATTGGTCCACCTAAAAATAATTCAGGCTGGGCTAGCCTGCCTTTTTTGTCATCTCTAATTGGAAATTAGTTATTTCAAGATATACATAATAGATTAGCTTATAAAAGTATTCATACATTTGATTTTATATGTACCATACTTGCACGAATAACTTTTAACAATGATGATTTTTGATGTATAGGTTTTTCCCATGCATTATGATCGGAATAACTCTTTTTTTATATCATTATTTAAGAGTGTGCTTCTTGATTTATTTATTACTATCTACTAAGATAGTATACAAAATTCACCAATTGTAAAATCCTAATTTTATTTTTACATATTACTACATCTATTAATAATCAAATCATAATAAAATTCAAACATAAAATTATATATTAATCATGTATCACATAAAATTAAATAAAAGAATCATCGACTTCAATTTAGTCTGATATTGGGGAGAAATTTACTTAAGATAATTAGAGATACACCTTGTGGATTTTAAGATTCATAATGGAAGACCTTACGATGGTCTAGAAATAAAATCCTAAATATACAATACTAAGTTGCACACCTCAAATTTATTCCTAGAGTGTGTTAAAATTCACGTCTCTCTTTGGTTTTATGCTTGTACATTGTATCACCTTTTTGCTTATGAATCTCCTTAGGGTCGGATGAAATTATACTTTCAAAACCTTATCTTTGCATCTCTTTTCTCGTGCCTTTGAATTCTCTCAAAATTTCATATTATGCACTTTATACTCGAGTTGCTCGGTGTAAATTTTAAGTTGAAAGTCAACTTCTTGCTATGCCTTGATTTTTTTTTCGTATCTGTAATATAAAGATGTGATAGTAGGAATGAGTCATGGCTTTGTTATCTTTCTAGTTTTAGAATATCTTAGTATTGAGAATGACTGCTTTTATATATTTTATTTCTGGAACACAAAGTTATGATGCTAGGAATTAATCATGATTTTGTTCTCTCTTGCATCAAATGGTCCTGACATTGAGAATGACTATGATTATATATTTTGTCTCTATAATTATATGTCATGTAACTGAAAATGATCATAGTTTATGTATCTTATCTTTGTAACTTAAAGTCCTGATACTAAGAATAAGTTGTTATTTTGGTTATTCTTCAAGAGTAGAAAGTAACAACCTTGTAAATGGTCATAACTTGATTATTTTTATTTAGAATTTTTTGTAAAAAAAAAAAGGGTTGAGATTGCGAATAGCATTATGGCTTTTTTCTTAGATTTGGTGGTTCGCTAACAAAAAGTCATGGTATTTGAGGATGCCATGATTTTTACCACTAGTAAGGTAGTTAGTTGCTATGACTTCAAATTAATGTCGTAGTCATATAATATATTATAAGCTAGTATAGTTGCGACTCCAAGAATGTTTTTATAGCTAAAAAGAATGTATTTTTTAGTAAAATAATTATTTCAATGAGGTAATAGTATCATATTATATAAAGATTGTTATCACTATTTATATAGAGTTTTGGTTAAGGATAGATGCTAAAAATATTGTATAGCTCAATGAAGTATAACAAAGTCATAACATAAAGAATATTATGACTTTATATGATTTTTCACTTATATTTTTTATAATATTTCACCAAGTCTCATATTTCACCCTAAACTACTTAATTTTATTACTATTTGTTGTAATTCATCAAAAACTATAATTTAGTAAAAATTATTTATTTTGAAGCTCATTTCCATATAATTATGTCTTGTATATTTACTAAAATAATTATTTTTATTCCATATTTAGCATATTGAATAGTGCTCAACCATTTCGAATGAAGTTTTCTTCTGTTTTATTCAACAAAATTAAATTACAACTATAGCAATTATGTGTCAATGGTTGTTTAATATGAAGAATTAATTGAAATTGTTTGAACAATTTTATATTGAAATTTAATTGATCAATCAATTATTTTAGTGACTTCAATTATATTATAAAATAAAATAAAATATTTTTTTTATAAAATAAAAAAAATTATTTTTATATAATATAAAATTATTATTAAATATTATTTTATAAAATAAGATAAATATAAATATTATCTTATAAAATAAAATAAAATATTTTAATTTTATAAAATACTTAATATTTAAAAAGAAAATAATTTTTATTTTTATTTTTTTTAATCATGCCGTATCCTAGCCGTATACGTATCTTAATTTTTTAGAATTTACTGTGTTCCCGTATTCTGCCGTGTTGTATTCCCGTGTCTGTGTTCTTGCTTCTTAGACCACTGACACTTCCTTTGTCCTGAGCTGCCATGACAGTTACTAGCAGCTGTGGATGTGTCATTCCAGTCCTTGGCAGACACGACATGACTCGACATGCTTGATTCATTAGTGCTTGCCATTGGGATGTGCTAGGCTGACCAAAATTCTGGTCCTGTCATCATAGCTCGACTACAGCCATTCATTTCATGTTGTGTTAAGCATTGCACAGTTATTTGACTGGGCTACTAAATTTTTTGTATGGTCTGTTTGACGCTCTCATTTCTATTACGTCTTAATATGTATGAATGTATTAGTTCGAATGAGTACCTACCCAAGCCATACTAGCTTGTAGGATATGATGATCATGTAAGTGTTTCTAACTGACATGACTCATTTTCTTTATTTAAACACTAAAAAAAAAAGAACAAAAAAACTGTTAACTGAATCACAATATTTTCTAGCTCAATACATCAAAAAATCAAGCTTATAAATAATAAAGAATATTTATATATATATAGGGACAGGCTGCATGTTTTGAGCTCTCATCATAAAATAAAATATAGGTAATATTAATAAAAAGTAGAAGAAACTCTAACATAAGCAGTAATATTTTCCACAAAAATCTGTATTGGAAAATTCATATGTAAAAGCATTCCTTTTTGTGTAAATCACTGTCTCTGCTTCATCACTTTTATGTTCAACTGTTTTATCTTTTTTCATCTTTCTTTTTATTTTCTATTTAGTTTACTATTCGAGCACAACATTAAATATGCATCAGATAGCATATGTAAAAACTACCCGAATTCTTGATATGGACAGAAAGCAACTTGAAAAGTTTTCTTGTGTTTGATCATATATTTATAGATTCACTTTGTTTTCTTAGGTGCTGTTTGGATATTATGACCAATGCTATCTTCCACATAATCCTGGCTGGCCACTCCGCAATCTCTTGGCATTGATTTGCTCCAAATGGAATCTTAGGCACATCTATTTTTTTTGTTACAGAGAGAACCATTGTTTAGCAGATATGAATTTGTCTCTTGTTGGGGAAGCCATAATTATGTTGCCACAAGGTAAAGTGGCAGAACATAACGACATCACTATTTTCTATATTGCTTATTGAAGCTGTGAGTATCTTATTCATAGAATGGAGAGAGCTTAAATTTGCACCTAAATGTGTTGGCTGGGAGCTTAACAAAGGTAGACCAGTATCCAGATGTGTTAACCTTTCCAATTCGATGGATCCAAACAAGTATGTTTTCTGCAATACTTTATGTTTACGTAATGACAACATGTGGTGGTGTAATCAAGCTCGAATGACGATGAGTTACACATTGCCAAACTCAAGCTTGACTTTAGTCTCAATTCGAACTTGTGAATATAGCCATGAACAAAAATATAAATAGAAAATACTCAATCTAAAATTGTTGAGTTTTAGGTCAAAGAATGAAATAAAAATGTAATCATGCGTGGTAATAAAAATGAATGAACGAAGCTATTATATAGTATAATACAAAATAAAAAGGATTAAAAGACTACAAAACTATTAAATTGTATTATTCTCTGTCAACTTAGTGTATTATGTTTAGAATATTAAGTTTGGAGAAAACAAAAATAAGTCGAAGTCTCTTCTCTACTTTCATAAAAATATTTGCTATCATCTTTCATTTTGGAATATATATTGTAGTAATAATTATATTTTAAATCTTTATTCTATAAAATAAGTAGTTTATTTTTATGTATTTTATCCACTCGTGAAATTTCAGATTTGAGATTATCATGATAAAAAGTTTTGAGAGAAAAAAGTGAATACTTGATTTTCTTGGATAGGTATTATATTTAAAATGCATTACAAGTAATTATTATAAACACTCTGAACTTATATATCTATTAGACTAAGAAGTACGAATATGGATACAAACACGGGCATACGACACGGTAGGATACGAGGACACAATAAATTTCAAAAAATTATGATACAGATACGGTTAGAATACGACATGATAAAAAAGAATAAATACAAATATTATCCTTAAAAAGTAATTTAATTAAACAAGAAAAATATTCAAACATTATTTTTATAAATATTCAAACACAATCATAAGAAATATTAAAATAAAAGATTATTATTTTTCTTCTGAATCAAATAAAATAGCTTCTTGTTCAGGCTCATCAAAAGAAAGATCTGTAATCTCAAGAATTTTAGTATTCTTAATATCCATTGAGTCAGAACAATCACTTTCAATGTCTCACATTTTAGATTCGTCTTCATTAAAACTTGGAGATCTTCTTGATATAATTCGGAGATTATTATGGACATAAACCAAGTCTTCAGCTTTTTTGTGGTGTAACTTGTTTTTCTTCATGGAGTGAATAAAATTATATGTGATCTAATTTCTTTTACAACACGAGGATGAACAAGGTCCTAGCTATTTTAATACTTTAGATTGATGCATTGGTGCAAATGTTCTATGAAAAACTTACTATTTAATAGGACTCATGTAACACCTATCATTGATAGAATCACTACTAGAAAAATCCTTCAAAAATACTGAAAATATGGTATACTCGTCATTGTTTGTCTCTTTTCACTTTCATTAGAAAAATATCTCTCAAATATTTTTTTTCTTACTATTTCTATATCTCGATGTGGTGGAACACGATCACGAGACTCATCAAGTCATTGTTGATTATAATATTTGCAAGTTGAGTTATAGCATAATTTATAAAAAGTTGAACATGATAGAATATCATTTATAGTTAAATTATTAAAGCCTATAATTTAAACTTTTTAGATTACCTTAGATATTAGAATGAGCTAAGAAATGTGAAGGTGTGTGACTTTTAGTTCATATTTTCCCCAAGATTCCATTCAGAATATCAAAAAATCTATAAGTAAAATTACAAAATAATTCATATAAGCTCAAATATAAAAAAAATTAAAAATTTTCAATCAAAACTTTAATATTTGACTAATAAATCAAAATCATATCTTAAATTATTTGTGAAACTTTTATGTTCTTTATTATAAATGTTTTTTTTCATTTTTTTGATCATCGAATTCCACCACTCATAAATATTGTGAATGTATAGTTTGTCAGTGTCAACTAATCAACTAATTGCATAAGTGAAAGTTGTAAAGCTGATGATATAATTCATATTTATCCAAAAGTTTTCATTTATGATTTTATACTTTACTTCTTTAGTTTTTACTAAATCATCTTTTTTATACATTTTTTATTCTTTAATTATCACTAATTGTTCCAAGTCTCTTTTTATTGTCTTAAATTGTTTGAGCATAATAATAGTTAAAGTAAAATGTGTTTCGGCTACTGAAAGTAACTTCAACTTGTAATGATTATTAAACATCCATAATCTCATTTTATGATTCATAATAAAATTCTTGATAAAAAAGATATCACTTAAAATTTAAGCGATCTAATCACATTGTTCAATCATATCATCATATCTTGGGTATGTTGTTGGTGCATAAATATTCTTTAAAGCAAGATTGAGAGTATGAACCACACATGGGGTCCAAAAGATATACTAAAACTTTGCTTCAACAATTTGTCTTGCTGTTTTGCAAGCTGCAACATTATCAGTTATAAATTGAATTATCTTTTGATGATTAATCTCTTTTATAATATTAATCAATAAATCAGCTATAAAATGCTTGTTCGTAATCCCCCCTTCACAGTTTATTATTTTCAAAAATGTTGGTCAACTTTTGGAGACTGTCATAATGTTAATAAGTGGTCTTCTTTGAATTTTTGATCATCTATCACTCCAAATGCTCACTCATTTTTCATTCCAAGTCTTCTTGATTGGTTCCAATATGTTCTTAAAACTAATCTTCTCCTTATGCAATAAAGTTGTTCTTAATGCATTATAATTTGGTAGGACATAATCTAGAAGTTGACTTGCACTTTTAAAGGCATGAGCATAATAAGGATTTCTAGTAAAGTGAAAAGATAATCCCTAGTATAAAATATCATAGCTATCTCACTGTTAATTATTTTATGTGTATCTATATTGAATGTCTTTTCAATTGATCCTATAAGTTCTTTTCTTCTTTTTAGATCAATTGCACTAGCATTAGAAGAGGAATTCTCAAAAATAGAATCTGCAACGCTTATTGTGAGTGAGGAACTTGCTTAAGATTAGATTGTTTCATCTTTTGTTCAGATTTATCTATTATCTTTTGTATCTCAACCAAATTTTGATTCGTTACTTTAGTGCAAGATGCAACCCTAGCCCCTTTAATTTTCAACAAGTGAGCCTTGACTCTATAATATGATCCTCTATATATTTGTCTATAAAAATTACATTGAAAAATATTTTTTTCTCCTTCCTTTTCATTATCCAATTTCGTATCTTTTGTGACATATATTCATAATGGAGCATTATCATCAACATCTTAAATATTTATTGATTATTTGAATGCTTATAATTATAACTCATTGTATTGTTTAATTTTGCATGAAAAAAAAAGTATACATTTAAAATAATCTATATTATTTCAAAACTTAATTAATCTAATTTTTTCTCCATCAATCTAATTAGATTATTTTTATTATATTTTGCATATTTATATATTATATTCATTCATTCAAATTTATTATACTTACATATTGCATATTTATATAGTGCATATATTACATATTACATACTACAAAAATCATGCATATTTATATATTTTATATTTATCATTATACTTAAAATTATGCATTTAGAATCATAATAAATTATATTACATACTTCAAAATTATTTATTTATTATATTTTGCATATTTATTAAACAAATAATCATAATTAAAATAATGGATTTAAAACCCCCCCATGGTACTACTTTGAACCCCCCCCACACCACCACCATGTTACTGCTTCGCAATTTCATAGCAAATACAACCCGTATATTACCATGTTACGACCACTCAGCACTGTTAATGTCGTCGGCTACTCGAGTTGTTAGAGTTGACGTTGATTTTATAATTATCCAAATGTTTCCGACGCGTCAAATATGTAACTGACGTATCAGATACCTATCCGACATGTCTGTTTGATACGTCACATGGTGTATCAGACTCAGATTGGTCAACGTACGCCACGTGGTGTATCTAACACATTTCTGACACGTGTCCATACAGTGTCCACGTGTCCGACACATGGACACGACTGTATAATAACGTATCCATGTTTCTTAGATATTAGATCTTAAAATAATTATATATCTCTATATTTTCAAGGGAATAATTCTTTTCAAATAAGACAATCATATCATCGATCTCATCTTATTGCATATTGATACCTAACTTAAGATTCTTGTGTTCTATCATATCAAATGAGTGTTGAATATGTCTGATGTAATCATGGATATATCTATTTCTCAATAAGGTGATATAACGTCACTCTCATGCTAGCATTTAGGTGGAGTTACAGCGTCGAGCTTGAGTACCCATCATTTTGATATCACGATGAGGTTGCTCATCAGTGGGAAAGGGCTACCTGATGCACCAATTTGGGCACGAAGTGAAAACTATCTAGATTGCAAGCCACCGAAAGTGCAAATCACCCCAGAGTGTAACCATCCAAAGTGCAACCATCCATGAATGTCTGATTTTTCAAGGGGCGTGAATTGATCATGAAGACTTAGTTTATGTCCATAACAATCTTCGATTTCTGTCAAGAAGATCTCCAAACTATAATAAATGTGAAACTAAAATGTGGGACATTAGAGGTAATAATTTTGATTTAATGAATATTGAGAATGCTAGAATTCTTGAGATTGCAGATCTTTCTTTTGATAAACCTGAACTGAAAATTATTTTATTTGATTCAGAAGGAAATATTAATTTTTTGTTTTAATATATCTTATGTTTGTGTTTAAATATTTGTAAAAATAATGTTTGAACATTTTTTTATTTATCGAAGTTGTTTTTTAAGTATAATATTTTTATTTATTTTATATTATTATGCTGTATCCTAGTCATATCTGTATCTTAATTTTTTGAAATTTGTCATGTGTACATATCTTGTCGTGTTGTACACCTCCGTGTTCATATTCGTGTTCGTGCTTATTAGGTGGCAGGATCATCATGATGATAAAAAATCTCAGGAAATTATAAAATTTTTAATTAATCACCCAATATCTATTAGGTGAAATAATCACCCAATAAACATGGAGAATAGTTTCATTCATAGTGATTTTTAAGAGGAGATATATATGAAGTAGTCACATGGGTTTAGAATAGTACAATTTGATATTAGTTCAAGATTACAGAAAATACTATATGACATGAATCATTCACTAAAATATTGATTTGTGTGATTTTTATAGGTAGTTTTATTGGTTTACACATGTTTATTATTTTTTCTTTGTTTTTTTAGTAGAGCTATAATGACATTGATTTTACTTATTGTGCACGTAGATGATATTATAATTATGCAAAATAATGAGTTGATTATTATTCACTCACTCATAGATTATCTTTAGTTATAGTTCCAATTGATAGATCTTGGAAGACTTCAATATTTTCTTAGTATAGAGAGCTTCTCTAGAATAAATATCATCTTATCATAAAAGAGATGCACCTGACACTATTATAAGAGTTGAACTTTTTGATTGTGCTCCAATATATACTTATGAGGCATGTCGATCTAGGTATTAATTATATTTTGGATGTAATTCTTGTAGTTGACTCTATTTATTATAGAATCATATAGAAGATTAATTATCTGATTATTATCTAATCAGATATAATATATGTAATCAATATATTTAGTTATTTTTTAGATTTTTGATAATTTCACCTAGATACAACTCTTCAAATACTAAATGACATAAAGATCTATTTGAAATCAGACCTCTTTCAAGATCATCACTTGTAGTTGACTAGGTATTTAAATTTGAGTTTGGCATCAACTTTTACCTAGAGAATATCTATGATAGGATTTTATACATGTTTGTCGAGACAATTTTTTCTACTCAAAAAATAAAAGATAAATACTTATTTTAAGATTCAGTGTAAAGATAATCAATTGTTTTGAGATTTAGTGTGGAGATAATTAATTATTTTGAGATTCAGTGTATAGACATGAGATAATTTTATATCATGTTACTTGTGAGATATTTTAGATTTGACATCTACTCGAGAAAATCAGATATTCAATTTCTTATGCACTATTCTTTACTGGGATATTTAGACAATAAGATATGTAATCTTAAATTTATATTTCAAGAGGGAACAAAATATATAGAAGTCAATTATTTTTTTCTCAAGAAGATCTGAGATGAATCATTGCCACATCATATATTAGACAACTGAGCAACCAATGGATATCTCCATGAAGGTCATAAAGAAGTATACCTCGTTATATATTTCTTTTCTCTATGTTTGGTGTGTTAGACTTGTATGTACCATCTTGTCTAGGAGTGTTGTAGTTTATTTTTGTTTTTTTTTATTTCTTTATATTATGTTGATAGAAACTCTCAATTTGTGAATTGTCCCAATAAGATTTGTCCGTTATATAAGCATATTGTTTATATTTTTTTATTGAGGTATTGAGTTCTTTATTGCTTTTATGTTTTTTTATAATTTATATATTCATTATTTTGATTAGTAAATCCTTAATAAAAGAAAAAAAGTCAGACTTTCATTAATGGTAAATAAAAAGGTTTAACTTATGTATAAATTTGAAAATCTTATAAGGAAACTCACATTATGTGTGTTCTCAATACTAAGTGTTTCAAATTAAGGTGGAAACATAAAATAAATAATGACAGATAAAATTAACTTGGCAACTTATTCACAACGTGGTTATAATAGATATTAGATATCAACACATAAAAGCCACTTGTATAATTGGAAAATTGATTGAGGTAGTCCACATTATTTGGGTGCTCCCATCAAATAAAAAATAAAAATAAAATACCAAATTTAAAACAATAAAATTTAATCTCAAATTATTGTGTGAAATTCCAAAAACACCAAAATTAGAGTAGAAATGAATCACAATGCAGTTTGAAGTTTAACAAAATAATATTCTTGTGCTACATAATGAAATTGATAATAATGTGAGTAATAATGGAGGCAACCTATGGTGTTTTCTTAAAAATACCATAGGCTTCCCAATTAGAAATGGTTCTAAGTCCATAATTTTGACAAGAAATGATGAAGGAAATGTAAAAATTTCCATATCGTCATCTGAATTATGACTATGAAGTCTCAACTATGTCAACATAGTGGGTGTCAATGCACAAAATTTATTATATATTTTTTTTCTTTTCTATTGCACAATGGAAGTATCATTTTTTTTTAATTGACAACTTTTAACATATTCTTATTCATATAAGGTTTAACTTTCTCTATGATTGACTATGATATCATGTGATAGATTAAAATGAAAACATAAAATAAATAAAGACAAATGAAATTAATTTAATAACTTAAATATCACTTGATCACAATAAATTGTAAATTCACATAAAAGTTCCTTATAAATGGGAAAATTTATTTGGGGCAACCTAGATTAGTTGAATACTCTTATCAAATAAAAAATTAGCAAACTAGAACAATAAACTCCAACACTAAGCAAAAAATATTATGACAAAAGTACATTTATAAAAATTTTCTAAATTTTGTGCATAAATATCTTGAATAATAAATTTAGAGAAAAGAGAAGAAAACTTAGAATTCTTCCAATTTTTTGTAATATACTCACCAACTAATTAACAATAAGAATTTTAGTTTTTAATATTTTTTGTAAATATATCCACTTACTAATTTGCAATAAGAATATTAGTTGTTAATATTTTTTCTAAATATATCCACTAACTAATTTTCTTATTTGCAATAAGAATGTTAGTTGTACTATTAATTTCATTATTGATTTTCTATCTGTGAAATAAATTATTATAGTTTTTAATTTTCTTATTATATTTTTATGTTGATTGTTGCGTCCAACATATATACTATCCCAATAACATTTGCCAATAATATAAAAAATATTGTTTGTATGAATTTTATTTATTAAGTGTAATTTTATTTTATTTTTAATTTTTGGTTTAAAATTCAACATGATATTTGAGATAAAATCATTAAAAAAAAATTTCTAGGGCATGTGCATTACAAATCTTATAGAGAAAAAATGTGTACCTACTTGCACAATACTCATTTATGTGTGTGCTATAGTGCATTCATGCATTGATTGAAGGAGGAAGGTGTACATCAATGCATGAATTTGGAATCATCATCACACACCCACTATGTGTGTTGGGCATTAACATCCTCTGCCTCAATGCCGAGGGAAGAAAACATCATCGGAACTCTTGTGACAATTCAAGCAATAGGTGCATTTGATGAGAAAGTGAGCATAATAATGTTAATGCCTATGAATTCTTTGATAGAAATGGCTAGGCCTCAAAATCCTAATTTTTGGGGTAAGATTTTAGATTTGAATTTAGAAATTTACTGAATTAGGGTTTTGGATTGGGTTAACTTAAATTTAAATTTTTGATTTGGGGTATATTTGTAATTTTCGGGTTTGGTCAGAAAAATGCTAATTTGAATGGAAGATTTGAATTTGAAAAATTTTTATTTGTAATATGATGTCGGTATACATATGATATTTTTTTTTCTGTGATATGTACATTGTAGTCAATGATAAAATTTGTCTGAAATAAGAATCATATTAGAGATTATAAGAAATTTTAATCTTCGGGACGACCTATTTTTAGTTGCAAGTGAATATTTATTATGTAGACAAGTTCAACTAGAAAATTAGATTTTCTTTGGTTGGTTCATCTAACATAGTTCTTTTCATAATGAGGTATGTAAAAGAAATTTCATGACTTGAGATATTTTTCAGTGATAATAAATACTTGTAGGAATTTAGATTTTCCTATGCAATATTGTCTTTTGGATAGTAAGTTGAAGATAGTTATTTAAAGATTTATTATAGATGCATAGTTCAAAGTGATGATAATTAGTTACGAGATACTCTGGATGTGATATTTGCTCAAGAAAATTATTTATGCATTTTTTAATTATTCTTTATTGTAACAATCAGACAGCAAGATATATAGTCTCTAATCTGATATTTCATGATCGAACGAAATATATTAAAGTGAATTATTTTTTTCTCTAGGAAAAAGATTCGAGATAAGTTGATTAGATCTTTATTACAATATATATTTAACATCATGGTAGTTAGCTGGCATAACCATAGTTATGAAATGCGCGCCTGAGGCATGCCTAAAGCTCAGGCGCCACCACTCCCAGGAAAAATGTCTCGCTTCAGGCGAGGCGCAGGTGGGTGAGTTGCAGCGGGCAAGGAAGCACGGACACGGCACGAATACCTGTTCGATATGCCATGTGGCGTATCATTGATAAATTCGTATCATATATGCCACGTGGCATATCGGATTGTGGCTTATCGGATGTCCAGTGGGCGGCAGAGGGCAGGTGCGATTTGAGGGGGGGAGGTAGGGGGCGAGCACGAATTGAGAGGGGGGGGGCAAGGGGCAGGCGCCAATTGAGAGGGGGTGGCAGGTGGGAATTGAGGGGGAGGAGGCAGGGGGCGGGCCGGAATTGAGGGATGAGGCAGGCGGACGGGAATTGAGGGGGAAGGCAGGCGGGCGGTAAAATAAAATAAAATATTTTTATTTTATAAAATAAAATAGAATATTTTTATATAATATAAGATAATTTTAAAATATTATTTTATAAAATAAAATAATTATAAATATTATCTTATAAAATAAAATAAAATACAATATTTAAATTTTATAAAATAAAAATATATTTATTTATTTTATAAACTAAAATATTTTAATTTAATTTAATTTATTTTATAAAATACTTAATATTTATAAAGAAAATATTTTTTATTTTTTATTTTATTTTTTTTATCATGACGTATCCTAGCCGTATTCGTATCTTAATTTTTTAGAATTTGCCATGTCCTCGTATCATGCCGTGTCGTATCCCCGTGTTCGTGTCTGTATCCGGGTAAACCAAGCAAAAAACAAACACCAACATCAAAACCAAAGTCAATACCATCTAGCTCTAAACATATTCATACTCTTGCTTTGATTGATGAAGATAAAGAGATGATCTATTCATTGGGAGATGAAGATGAAGAAGAGGGAGAGTGGAAGATTGATGATGAGGATGATATTGATTTAGATTTAGATGTAGATACATGAATGTTTATTTTGTTTTAGAATTTTGAATGCTTGTTATTTTATTTTGAAACTTTGAATGTTTGGATGATGAGAATACTATTAATATTTGATTTTTATCTTTGATGTTCTTTAGTTTATAATTAGATGAAAATTAAAGACTATATTTAGTAAAATGTATAATTTTTATGTGTATTAGGCTGGGTGTGCCTCAAATAAAAAAGTCCGCGCCTCAAGCGTGCCTTAAGGCCCCAAAAGGCTTTTGTGTCTCAGTGTGCTTGCACCTTAAATAACTATGGGCATAACCACAGAGGTCTTGAGACCTTAGCATGTCTTTTTTTATAAAGTTGTATATACTAGCTAACATAACCACGAAGTTTTTAAAACTTGTATGTACTAGCTTGAAAATTTGTGTTTCTGTTTTTATTTTTTATTTTGTTTCTTTTCTGATGGAAGCATCTGACTTATGAGATTCCCTAATATATTTACTCTTTATATAAGTGCATAAGATGATTGCAATTACTTTTTGAAATTCAAAATCAGTCCCAATAATAGGAGTTACAACTCGAACTTGTGAAGTCTATTGGGTGAGAATTTTGTTACTAAATATTTTCATATCCTCATTGGTCTATTGCATGGTCTTTACTCATACAATGATGATTATTAGTGGAAGAACACGGATTATTGCGATTACTGAAAAAATGAGATAAATTTTTGATTATTTAAAAATTTTAGCTGGCCTCAATGTTAATTTTGATGAAGTATCAGGTAGGATTTTATGTCATCGATTGGTGGAAAATTCATTGACTGTTGCAGTTGCAGCCAATCATGCTCCAAATATCCAGCATTGCCAAGATGACAAACTCTAGGTTTGGTGTGATTTTTGCAATAAGCCATAGAATACTTGTGAATCCTATTGGTAAGTGCATGAAAAACTTGCTGATTGTAAATCTGTAGAATAGAAAATAATAAATAAAAAGATTTGATTCGTACCCCTGTCAAAGCACATACTATTGAGACCACCTCCTTTGGCGAAGAACAAATAGAATAATTGTGTTAACTGCTGAAATCAGCTTCATTGACTCTCAGTATTCATATAGCATTAGAGGTGTCAATCGGGCCTGGCCGGCCCGGCACGAGGCACGGCACGGTTCGGCTGTGCCTGGGCCGGCCCGACATGTTAAAAAACCGGGCCCGTGCCCGGGCCCTGGTTAGGCACGGGCCTTTCCGTGCCATGCCTGACCCGTGTCATGCCGTGCCTGACCCGGCACAGCTAGGCCCGTGGCACGACACGCCGGCACGGGTTCTTCCAGTGCTGGTTTCACGCGGTGCCCGGCCCCTCCCGAAAAAAAGTCCGTGGGTCAGGTCTGATTGGACCAGACTCTCGGTCCCAATCCCAACGGGAAAAAAAATATTCAATTAATATTAATTTTCAGCCGTTGGATTCGCCTCCAACGGCTAGGGGGCAGAATCCAACGGTCCTCATGATTCTGCCTCCTAAATAATAATTAAAAATTCAAAAAAATATAAAAAAAATTAATATCTTTAATCTATAAATTTTACCGCCCTCCCTTTAATATTTATGTTTTTTAAAAACATATATTCTCTCAAATCTTTCTCTTTCTCTCACATAAACCGTGCTTCTCTTTCTCGGGCCTCGAGATTTTGCTTTCGACATGGATTTTCGTGAAACTCGACTTGAGTTTTGAACATTAGAGCTTGACTACGGTGTACCGTGCACGTGACCGACCTCACTGCTTTTACCGGGTAATTTATTTTACGCTTTTTTTACTTTCTCTCTCTATAATTTCACTCTCTAGAAAAAAATTAGGAAAAATTAAAATCATAAAAAATGACAAATACACCTGACACGTATTTAAATTTAGAAAATAAAAATATTGCACAGAGGTCTGAGGCTGCTGAAACTTTGGTTTCTCAGTCGTCTCAACCCAAAGTTCTAAAAAACAAAAAAACTAGGAGGACTTATGTAGTTTGGACTCATTTTAAAAGCATAACACAAAAAAATATTACGGGTGAGGAACAAGAAATGACACAGTGTAAATATTATATGAGACTATTAACATGTAAGAGTTCATTTTGGACAGGGTACCTTAAGAGGCATGCCAAATTATGCACCAAAAAACATTGACCATTAAATCCTAGGCAAACCCAACTTGACACTGCATTTTTTGAGACTGGATCGAGTTCAGTCTCAAAGTTTACTCCATTCGTATACTTAAGCGAGTTGGGTAGGGACGACATGGCCAGACTCATCACATTGATGGGTCTTCCGATCAGATTTTTGGTAGATCCAAGGGTAGTGTGCATCATTCAGACTTATTTTCAGTCTTCCTATTGTAGGATTCCTAGGTCCACATCTAGGAATAACATACTAAAGATATATAAGTTAGAAAAACAAAAAATAATTAAAGGAATCTATGGCATAAAGTGGAGTGGTGTTGTGATGTCCGATATATGGATAAGTCTTGATAATTCTTCTTATGCATGTCTCACGAGTCACTATGTAGATTCTAACTGGACAATCAATAAAAAAATTTTAGGATTCTCTGAGATTCTTCATCCTCATTATGGCTCGGCCATTTTTGAGTGTATGATGAAAATCTTTAGGGAATATAAAATTCAAAATAAAATTTTGTGTCACATTCGATAACGCTTCTAATAATGGAGTAGTGATCAATATGTTTGTTAGGAATATTAGAGACGCACCATTAGTAGAGATCTTTCATGTCAGATGCATGAGTCACGTGATTAACCTGATTGTTCAAGCGGGTATGAAGGTGTGTTCCCCCGCGTTGGATAATATACGCAATGCACTAAAATATATTCGTACTCCTCGCAGACAGCAAGAGTTTGGTAGTCTCTATTTGTCTGCGAATCTTAAGAAGAAGAAATTCCAATCTGATATGAGACATCATTGGAATTACACGTACCTTATGTTAAAATCATGTGTTAGATACGAGCATGTGATATTCGATTACGTCAATAGTAAGAGCGACGAACTTATTATTGATGACACTGACTGGGCTTCAGGAATTTTATTTATGAAATTCCTGAAGATATTTTATGACACGACGAACATGTGTTCGTCGGTTTATACGCCCACCACTTGCATTGCACTCCGGTGCATATGCAACATTAATAGCATGTTTAGGAAGTATTGAGCTGACCCGACGCTTAGCCATATGGTTGCAGAGATGGAGATCAAGTACTTGAAGTACTGGTCCACCGTTCCATCTCTTTATTGCCTCGCTGCATGCATGGACCCTAGGGTTAAGGTGGAAGGGGTAGAAAATACCCTAAATTTCATTTCCTCGTGCATGAACCTAGAAGAGCCACCTGAAGGGTTCATTCACGAGAAGTTGATTGACCTATTCACATACTACGATACTAGGTATGGTGGTGGTAGTAGTGAGACTGTGATTACGGACATTGATACCTTGTTCGGAGATGATAATTTTTTCATTCAGCTAGCGATGGGGAAACGTATGGGTGGACAATCACATAGGAGCGAGCTGTCTCGGTACTTAGATACCGATTACTGCTCAATCCTATCACATTCTGATACTAAGAATATTGATTTATTACAGTGGTGGAAATCATATGAGTCTACCTTTCCCGTGCTATCTAGGATGACACGGGATCTACTGACTCATCCGGTGTCGAGCGTAGTATCAGGAATCTGTCTTTTCTGTTACAGTGAACGTGAGTTCGGATAGGAGATCGAGATTACATCCAGATATGGTTGAGGCCTTGGCTTTTTGAAGGATTGAGAGGAATCGAGGTTTAGCATCCATGATCGTGCTGGAGCAGGAACTGGGACAGGCACTGCAGTCGCATCCACATCCACTACGATGGCATATGAGTTGATTGCGGATGATGATGATCCATATTATACTGATCTTGATGTTGCGGCTGATGATTCTCATGATATGCCGATTGACGATTGATGATGATCTACTATTTTTTGTTTTCGATATTTTTTTTATTGATTGTATTTGTACGCTTTGTTTGTACGTTGTGTTGAAACTGATATTTGTTTTGTTCGGACATTCAGTTTCAAATGGATGATTGGTAATTTTTCATTTGTGTTGTTTATGTTTTTTTTTAATTTTTATTTTTACTAACATAATGTATTGATTTATTTTTTTTATGATTTAAGTTTTCTTTTAAAAATTAATAACTTTAATATATAATTTATAATTATAATAAAAGTTAAACTAATTTGATTTTGATAAAAAAAAAATTTCTAAACTTTGTTTTAATAATTAATTTTTAATTTTAACATTTTTAAAAATATTAATATTTAATACTATACACTTATAGAATTACAATATCTAAAATTAAAAAAAAAAATTTCTGCCTCTCGGGTTTGCCCTGGCCAGTATGGCCAGGCCAGGCCCGAGCGGGCCCGGCATGGCATGGCCTGCCGTGCCTACGGGCCATGCCGGGCTCGGCTGTTTTTGAACTGGTCCGGGCACGGCACGGTACAGTAACCGTGCCCGGCCCGGCACGGAAGCACGCTCGTGCCCTAAAAAAACGGGCCGGCCTGGGCCGGCCCGTTTGACACTCTCTATATGGCATCTGTCGTTCAAACAAATGGAAGCTATCTCTCATTGCTACCAAGGATTTGAACACAGGGTCAATCGTCAGTGTTAGAATAATTGGTGACTCATTGATTTTGTTTGTTTTTCATTTGATCTCTATATTTTTCAACTTTCACTCACTAATTTGAGGGAGGGTATTTGAATTTGATGTTTTTTTTTGTTTTTTTTTCTTTTATTTTTTTTCTTTTATTTTTTCGTCTTTATTTTAAATTTTTTATAGGAGCATCCAACTTGTAGGATGCACCAATCATTTTGCTCACTATATAAGAGTCTTTTATATGTGTTTTTTTTATCCTCCCTTCCATCCCCTTTCTCTCCTTGAACCCAACCCGTAATATCTCTCGACTCATATATGAGTCTTTGGTCTTGTAATCAAAGCAAATAAGTTCCCAATCCCAACAGCATGAATGGTGTGAGTGACAAAGATACTTTGGGAATCAAACACGTATCATTAGGATTAGGTGGCTTGATCCTTTACCATTCAGACTACCATATTGCTAGTGTCTTTTATGTGTCTTGTATGCAACAATGCATGCATTTTATTTTGAAAAGAGGGAGACACATGCCCAATATTTTTAAAGGCAACGATGTTAGACGAGGTATCTTCGTGTTAGTGAGGCATGACGTAAGTCTCGAGGCATGAGACATTAGTTTTTGAGTCTCATATTTAAAAATTTAATACATATAAAATATATTAAAATAACACAAATAAAAATATGAAAATAATTTATTAGAGATATTTAAAAAACTTTAAATTTTTGAAATAAATTTAAAAACAACTCATAAATTTTTAAAACTTTAAATTTTTAAATTGCATTTTTTGAATATTATTCCTAGTCCCGGATGAGCTTGGACAGCTTATTTTTTGAAACAACCTGTGCAAGCTCATTCCCGGATGAGATCCAGCTCATTCCACAAATGAGTTGTCCAAGCTTGTTCCAAGAATGAGCTACATCAGTTTGTTCATTTGGATAGAGGTGGGGATAATGATACATGGTGCAAAAGGTGTCAATCAGGACTGCAAAATGTTTACTATTTTAGGTTTTTATCTTCTTCTGAACTTGAAAACTACAACATTTTTTTAATTCTTCAACTATCAAGGTGTTTTTGTAAGGCACATGTCAATGAACATGTTTACGATGCCTTTTTAAACACTCCACATACCATCGTTTTTCATTGTTAATCACATTCGCACACCCATCATATGTGACTAGCATGGATGCCTACTACGTCAATGCCACATGATTCTTACAACACCACTATTTTGACCTTGATTGATGTTATAGAAGTTTTTAGAAGGGTTTTGTTGCCTTGAAACCTCAAATTTGGCATGGTGGTCACCTAGTTTTTATATAATATGTGTTTTAAGGGTAGTTTTTATAGAATGAGTCCCTACTTTAGCCAAACTAACATGCATGATAGGAAACTTTGGTAGGTTTTTTTAATTGATATATCTCATACTCTAAGATTGAAATATTTTTAAAATTAGGATAAACTATTCTTAACTTGACTAATAATGAGTGACCAATACGAGAATGTATAAGTAAATAATTCAACATACTAAAATATTTAGAATGAGATTTTACTATAAAAGAGATAACATACAATTCATCTTAATCATAAATAGAGCATTATCGAAGCCTTTCAATTCTATAAACAAAATCAATAGAAATAATAATAAAATTAGAGTTTAAATATTCGGAAATATAATGTACATTTGATAAACTAACAAGATAATTTGGAATAAGCAAGACATAGAGAAGTAACAAAGATACAAACTAGATATTATCTTATCGAATGACTTTTGAATATTTGTCATTGGATATAATAAAATTTTCAAAACATAAAAAGAATATAGAAAATATGATTTGATCATCAATGATGTGAATTTTTGTTCATGTGTTGATAATCAATGAGTATGAAATGAGAATATGAGTAAAATAACTGATGATATTTGAAAGAAAAAAAAAGTTCAGCTGGTATATTAAAGAAAAATTTTGTATACTTTTTTTAGTAAGTATCATGTTGAATGATTTCTATGAGGACCACTTAATGATTTTGATAATTGATATATCTTTTCTAATATTATGTAAAGTTTTTGGTCTCCTTTCTTAAAGTGATATTTAATAATTATTTTTAGTGTGACTTACCTTTTTGTAGTATGTACGCTAAACATAGACTCTCCTTAATCTAATCATGTTGTATTAATTTATCTCCATATGTTAATATAAATTATGATTTCTTCAATCTAAAATCTTAAAATATAGAATTTTTCTAATTAAATAAATTAGGGTTAAATAAAAACAAACCCTAATATTTTTTAAATCTTAATTTTGGGTGAAACTATTTTGAAATCTTATTTTTTTTTTTTGAGGCACAAACTGCACACATCCCTCACAAATTGATTCTAGTCTCTACAACTTCACATATTGCACACAGTGAGCCATTACTCCACCAGTGAGCCATCACTATGTGACAGCCATAAAACAGCCACCTGATTACTATGCTCTCCGTATACTCCATCGCCATAGTAGGTGTGCGAAAATCCATAAATTAATCTTGGATTCAATTGCTACCTCCACACACATAGATACCATAGGGTTCCTTTTGATATCATGTTATGGATTAATGTGGAAAAAAATAAATAATAATGTGAAATCAATATTATATAAGCACATTCTTATAAAATGGACAAAAAAGATTGGAATAGAGAACAAAAGATGGGAAAGATACTCATCAAATCTTTCTTATAATAACATATCTCACACCCTTATGTTAATAGGTTGGAGTTGCCAACATGTTTGGTGTCCCATCATTAACAATATAAAAATAGGGTGTATAACTATTATCTGTAATACTCTCATTAAGCTTAAAGGAAAGTAAAATAGGGTGTATATAAGTCCATCATACAAAGTTTGAAGGAAAGAATAATAAATTGAGACTTTTTTAAAGTTTTCATGATGATGTATATAAGTTCATTAGATGTTTGAATATGTGTGGTAGTAATAGTCTCATCCTATATTTTTTCTTCAAGAAAGAAGCAATCCATTTTTATTTACTTCATTAGCTCATGAAATATTAGATTTTTAATTATGTTTTATTATTTGACCATCACTAAATAGAGTAGTGAGAGAAGATTATATCTGAAAAAAATATAAAATCAAATGATGATTTTTTATTTAGATACAAATTAATGCCCAATTTGAATCTAAATATCTAGTTAATTATATGTGCTCATGATCATTGAAAAAAATTTCAAGTTATATAAATTTTATCACATATCTCAGCATGTGAAGAATTATGTCAATGTGAATCTATCAATACAAATATAAGAAATGATTAATTATATTGATCGTGTATGTTATATATGATCAACTAATAGTTATATATGTATTTTTTCCTATATTTTTTTTGTAAATAGTAGAATCTATTTGAGATATCGTATTAGAAGTACAATCAATATTTGAATTAATAAGAGTATCTGTTAGAGTACAACATAATAGGCTAACCTATGTGAGAGTATTAAGCGCATACATTCTTTGTGATAAAACAATACCTATTTTTGAGTAAATACTATACTAAAAAATATGAATCTCAAAAAGTCTTTAGCCTAGAATTCTGATTTAAAATATATTTTGAATTGGATAATTTTCAACTATTTGTTTTCTATAATCAATATAGTAGTCATATATGCAATTATTTAAAAACACCCTACCATCAAGACTCTTACGAAAGAACAATGATAAATTTGTAATACAATTATGCAAATCAAACTTAATGACTATTTGTGAAAATTTCACAAATCAAATTTTTAGTGACTATTTTAGGTCATATTATATTTTTCATAACATATAAATTATATTTGATTATATTGTTTGAAATCTATATAATTATTTTATATATACCTCATTTTCAGGTTTATCATAAAGAAAATTATTTTTTACATCTAACTAATATATAGTTCATATGTGTGTTATTGCTAGTGCAATGAGAATTCGTACCGAGACCATCTTAACTATTAGAGAAAGTTTTTTGGTAGTTTATACTAAATGTCTGAGTGAATTCATGTTCTACAAGTGTCACCTTAATATGATATATATTTTCACCTAGACTGATATTCATAGTGAATACTCACCCATAATTAATAATAGATCTTTCTATAGGTTATAGTACTAGGTCCAAGTTCAATTGGAGTTAAAAGCATCTATCTCTTTCATCATGATCTATCATTATTTTGGATGAGATAATATTTTTGGAAGAGATTTTGATATCCTGATTCCATCAAGAGAAGTTGTAAAAGAAATTAATGAAAGAAGAAAATGCATATAGGAAAATATTTATGCAATCAGGTATTGAGTATACCTCATTTGTCTCTTCTGAAAAGTGATTAGAAGGTCATTTATTAGAAAAGTTTGTAATATGATAATCCGACTTTTTGATAGACTCATTTCTAGTTTGAGAATATTGTGTATATCTCCCCCTTTTAGTATAGACTTTAAAGTTTCGGTGGTCTAGTCTTTTTGTAATTAGCTTATCATTGGTTTGAACTAGAGTAAACTTGTGACTTATTATATCATCTAAGCTAGAGGAAGATTTTCTCTCATGAGAAAAATCACTCTTTGGATTTCATAATATTTGTACTTATTGGTATATATGATGCCTCTATATATGTATCATCATATCATGAATCAACACGTTTACTTATAGATGTCAGATTACTCTCACCAAGTTAGAGGTTCAAATGAGACTATAAATAGTATGAGAGGATAACAAGTCCAAATATATTTTTTGGATTTTTACGTTTCCTAGGCTCACTAAAAAAGGTTTTTGTTCAAAAACTATAATGCCTATGCTCACAAAAATATTATCAATTTTTGGTAAAAAATAGTTGTACTATTTTTGGATACTTAAGTATCCAAAGAAGATACATCTTAAAGCCTTGTATTTCAATTTGTCTTAACTTGGAGTTAAAATCATGGAGAAAATACTTACTCTCTGAATATTATGTGAGACAAGTTAAATAATTTCTGTCCAAGAAGCTAGAAAAAAGATAAAAAAAGTATTTGATTGAAGTAATTTGGAGTTAAAATCAAATCATACTAAAAACACTTAGGAATACTCTTCTCAAACATGAGTGGTGAAGTTGTCTCAATCAAATATTTGTTCTCCCTTTCAATCACCTCATTCTATGAGGGTGTGTCAATAAAGAAAATTTGGTCTATAATATCATTAATTACATAATATGTACTAAATTTATCTTATATATACTCAAATACATTATTATTTTTTATTTTTATCTTTTAATATTTTTATGAAATTGATTTTTTATCATTTTATGAAATATTTGAAAAAATAAACAAATCTTGTGATCTGTCTCTATACATAGGTATGTATTAAATCAAATGAGTTCTCACTCACATCGAGTTAATGTGCAAGATAGAAAATTTTAGTATATTTTTCTTGCTTATTTGTCTTATAAGTTGTAGTAAAGATATTTATAAGATTAGGATAAAATATTCCTAACTTAGTTTATAATAAATGACAAAGTTGAGAATATATGATTAATAGCTTCAACATACTCAAATAATTATGAAATAGATTATTTTGCTCAATCCTAAAAGGAAGTTCTCTTCAAAGTTCTTTAATTTTGTAAATAAATATTATAAGATGAAAAAATAAAATTAAAATTGAGTTGCCTATAAAAATAATTCATAAAAATAAGATAAATAGAATAATTAAGAATAATTATGACAAGTTGAAAGCATAAACAACTAAGTTGGATATTATCATATCTAATAATTTTTGATAAAATTTTATTGGGTATCACAATATTTAAGAAGCATGATTGAGATATTTTAAAAAGAGAATTATTATTTGTATTATGAGTCTTAACTTCTGAGTCGATAATCCAAATATATGAAGTAAGTGGTTGAGACATAAAATCTAAAAAACCTGGAGGTAATAAGAGATATGTTTCTATTTTGGGAGGACTTTGTGAGGACTTTTGGATGGATTCGATATTGTGAATGTCTCAAATATGTGAGGTATCCAGTAGCCTTGGTCTTCTTTTTAGAAATAATATAAAATATTTATCTTTGGTCTGACTCATTTTTATACAGTGTGTGCATTAAAGTATAGTTTTCTTGTGTCTATCTTTATTGTGACTATATCTTCATACTCGATGCATCAATTTAAATTTTGATTTCCAAATATGCTGGTGAAATCCAATCAAATCTATGTTTCCTTAAATGTATATTAAATCTCAACTTAGGATTTTTTTGAAATCTAAAATTGGGTAAAGTTTCCCTGAAACCCTAACTTGTGAAATTTTTCAAAACTCTAATGTGGGGAATTTTAGAGACCAATTCTATCTTCCACCGAACACCTACTCTAGACCACTACCCCTTTGAAGTGTGTCTATCACACTTCAAATGGCATCGTTGCAGTGAGTGTGCGATGCAACATATAGTTTGTCTGTATTTTTCTTGTCCAGAACATGTGTGTGCATTATGCTAGTACAATGCACACCCTCTCTCTTTAGTCTTACTCACAGGTGGACTTTAGGGTATAATTTTCCTAGGGTATCACTTTGATACCATGTAGAGAACCAAATAAAAAAAACTTAACAAATCTCTCTTACAATAACAACACATCTCACATCCTTATATAATGGGCTAATGAGTTGGGGTAGCCGATATGTTGGTTTCCTTTTTTTAATAACAATAAAGAAATATACTCAATTATAATTTACACCCTCAAATTTTCATCCTTATAGGAATTCAACTATTAAGATGCTTGACATACTCGTGCTCAGTTAAACTAAACCTGACTTACTGTGACTTAGAAAAGAAACTTTTGTTTCAATATAAAACTGAAATTGGAACTAGAATGAGTTTGAGATTCACATGGTCATATCTCCACGAGGAATAATAAGGTTTTGGATTGACTGACTTGGACTCAACTGATCTGCTACTCAAGTATCTAAACATCATCTTGACAATTGATCAGGGCAGAGTTGGGTTTAAGGTTTGATGAAAACTGAATTGAGTTTACTTTTTTCATGCTGAAACCAATTAGCTTATGAGTAGTTTGCAATGCTTACTGGTGAGTGTTTTTACAGGTTAGCAATAACTGCTGCAGATTTGAATTTGAAGCTAATGAGATGGCGTGCTTTACCATCTCTTGATTTGAATAAGTTATCTTCAATCAAGTGTCTTCTGTTAGGAGCAGGAACACTTGGATGTCAGGTAGCCCGAGTGCTTATGGTAAGCTTTCATAAAGTCTTATACTTTGTTCTATATACTAGGTTCTTAAAAATTTGTTGATATTGCAGTCATGGGGAATTCGGAGAATTACTTTTCTTGACAAAGGCAAAGTTTCCATGTCTAATCTTTTGAGGCAGTCCTTGTATACATTCAGTGACTGTCTCAATGGAGGTGAATTTAAAGCTGTTGCTTCAGTTGAAAGTCTCAAAAGAATATTTCCAGCCATGGTAATTTTCTTTAGTTCTTTGTCATTGTTATTATTAGATTTTTTCTTTTTTAGAAATTCTTTTATTCAAGAGATTTGTTTCTCTCAATTTAACAGAATTCTCTCTCAATTTAAGGGACATGTCTCTCTCAATTTAAGGAATTTTCTTCTTTAATTTAATAGATTTGTCTTTCTAAATATAAGGAATTTATCTCACTCAATATAAATGATGCTCTCTCGATTTAAAAGGATTGTTGTTTCCTAAACTGTTTCTTATAATCACATGTATAAATCATAATGACAGTCAATTTAAGGGATGCTTCCTTAATTTTGTGATGTGGTATTAGAGAGAAGTTTTTAGAAACCTTGGTATCATTCTGGCCTTAATTGCCATTTTTTTGATCTTCATGGTTGATTTTTTTTTGTTTCGTAATCTGTCTTAATTCCAAAGAGATTAGAATTTTTTTTTTGTCAAAGATGTCGGAGGTTGAAGAGATGATTACTACAGCACAATCGAATTAGATTGTTCAATCTTGATAACTTGGGTAATTGCAAAATATTCAAATTTTATATAGGTTGGATAGACATAATTACCTTAAGTGGTCTCAACCTGTTCACTCTCTATTGAAAGGGAAGGGAAGATCAACTATCTTATGGGTATGGGACTGCAACTAGGAGATTTTCATTTTGAAGAATGAGATGAAGAAGATTCTATGGTTATGTGGTGGTTATGGAATTTTATTGTTTTACATGTCTTCTAAAATTTTTAGGAATACTTATTTTGCTCAAAATCTATTATTAGGATGAGATATGTTGATATTTAGGACCTTAATATGGTTATTTTATAGTTTTTTAATACTTAAAGAAAATACAAATATTTTTTACTAAATATTTGTCGGATATTAATGAGCGCTGATGTTATTTTTTTTAAGTAATTTTTTTTTGTGAATATAGAATAGTAAGAGTTTAGAAGATACATTTGGATATATTAATTTTTTTATTCCTCAAAAATTCCGCTTTGATTTTTAGTAGGATAAAGAGTTAATCATTACTTATGATTTAATTGATTTATATTATAATGATATTCCTATGAAATTATTATATATATCAACAAACATAGTTATTAAAGATGTGTCTCAAGCATGTCTTAAGCACATGCATCATGATGCCCTTGTTGTTGCATCTCGCCTAGTGGGAAGCGTGCTCATTTGTGGAAGGCGCAAAAAGGCACACCTTGTGACAAGCACACTAGCTGGTAGGTGCGTCTATTCCTAGTAGGATAAAGAGTGCTGATGTTATTTTTTATTCCTAGGATGAGGTATTTTGATATTCAAGGCCTTAATATGTGTATTTTTTAGATATTTTAGCATTTAAAGAGAGTATATGTGTTTTTCACTAAAGATTTGTAGGATATTATTGAGTGTCGATGTTATTTTTTTTAAGTAAAGCCTCTTTTTAGTGAGCATAGAAATATTAAGAGTTTATAAGATACATTTGAATTAATTATTTTTTTTTATTCCTCAATAGTCTTGATTTGATTTCCAGTAGGATAAAGATACATTTGAATTAATCATTTCATTACTTATGACCTAATTGGTTTATATTATGATGATACTCTTATGAAATTATCATATATACCATAAAGCATAATTATTAAAGCGTATGTACCATGACCCCTCCCCCTCCACACGCACAAAAATAATTTTAGTATTGATCCTCTTCAAAATGATGAAGTTGTACTTAATACTTGATTTAACATGTATTATCATATATATGTTTTTTTCTTTTTTTTTTTCTTCTCTAATGGGATTGTCCCTGGACCTATACCTAGGATAATCAGGTCTTCTTGTGAGGAATTATCTTACCTAAGATGGCATCAGACCATATTTGATGATATAGTAGCTATCAATTATAAAAAGATTTGGGAACTATTATTATGACCTGTAGCTCACTGGAAGATTTGTTATTGGTTGTAGGTGAGTATTAACTATGAAGAAAAGTTCATGTGGTAAGATAAATCACTTTGAGTCGAGACTTACAACAAATAAATTTACTCATGCATTTAGTATGGACTATCAGGTTACTTTCTCTCTATTGTCTGAGGTACTATATGGGGCAACCACATAAGTTTATAGAAATACAATATGATATTGTTTGTAGATTGTTTAAGGTACTATATTGTGTAAAGTAATTATCGAAAGTTTAATTTGTGAGATTTTATGGCCAATCATTTCATTTGATTTAATAGTTATATTATGAATTTTTTTTTATTTTTTTCTGCAATAGATTTGATGACAAAGTGATTTTACTCATTATATACGTGGATAATATTTTGGTTGTGGGTTGATGTCCTAAATCATAAAATTCAAGGAATACCTTGATCTATAATTTTAAATGAAGGATCTTGGGTGACTTGTATATTTTTTTTGGTATAAAAGTGACGTACTCTAAAAGTGATATTATCTTATCACATACGAGGTATGTGTTTGACACTCTTACTTGGGTTGAATATTTGAGTTGTAATTTAGTAAATACTTATATCAATCTAGGTATTTTTTTTTACCCCTAATATGATCTTTATGGTTGCCTCTATTAATTAAAGAAAAATTATAAGAAATATTAATTTTTTAATTATTATATGATCAAATATAATATATGCAGTCAATATAGTTATGATAGATACTAAAGTATCTAAATAAATTTTTAAAACTTAATATCTCTTTCAGTTATGACAAATATTTATAGTTAGTTGAGTATTTTGATTCAAGTTGAACATTACTTTGCATCAAAAAAAATTTATCAGTGAGGTTTATACTTTTATTGGAGATAATCTTTTCATCTAGAAAACTAAGTCCACGATGCATCAACTTCATGTGTCAATTTCTTTTTATTAAAACATATAGGATTGTGAAGTCCACTCTCCTATATTTTAATAATTTTGAAGAATAGAGCATGTGAAGTCTAGGCACCTCATAAAAAAAAATTGTTGCCTTGGCAACAACCTTCGACAATAACATCGATGCATGTAACTATTATTGTCGGTTAACATTATTTTTGATCATTTAAAAGAATATATATTTTTTTAAATTATATTAATTACAACTATTGGATTTTTATCAAATTATTTTAGATAGAAATCTAACACATGTTTGGTTTTTGCTCAAAAAAATTAATATTTTAATTTTCAAAAATTTTATAAATAAGTAATTAACATTTATAAAATTTTATACTTAAATTATAATTGTATTCTCTTTAATTTTTTTAGAATCTCAAAATTATAATATGGTATATAAAATTGTCAAATTATCATTGGCGAGCTATATATTTTGCATCCACGATTAATGGAAAATAAGTTACATTATTGTGATTTGTCAGATTTAGTTTGAATGGGTTTAAATATTTATAATGTACATGATTTGTTTTTTATATAATTATTTTTTTTATGTTGATTTAGATGATGACAACTTGACTAAAAGGTTCTAGTTTTTGGTTCACTTTGATTTACACGTCTAAAAATTTTAGATTATAAAATTAATCATGTATGTATCTACTTTAAGATTATTAAAAAAAAAAAATTCTTGAGATATTGAAGTAAATTTGGCATTATGTTGTAAAATGATATGTACTTATAAGACTAGTGGTGAGATTGAATATCTTAGTAGATATGTTAAAAATATACCAAAAAACTAAGTAATAAAGTTATTAAATTTGGATAAATTATAGGTTAAATGAGTTTTTTTTACTTAATATCATAAAATTGTAAGAGAACATGATTAGATTTATTGCTAGTATTATTTTTTTGTTTAAATTTATGAAAGATATTAAACTAGTTCATTATATGTAGAAATACTCCTGCCTACTTTTCTTAAGATTTATAGGTCGATATGTAGGATTGACATAATACAAAATTATAAAAAAAAATAATTAGCAATTACTAAACTTCAAAAATAAAATGGAATGGTTTCGGTTTTCTCTAATAGTTGGACTAGTCACAATGATAATACATTTAAATGTAATATTGCTCACTTTGTTTAGAGGTGTCAACTGGGTGGTTGGCTTGACCGGGCCTGTTGGCCTGTCGGCTGCTTGGGTCGGACAAGGCTAGGTCTAATCACGCCAAACCCACCATGATTGTGCACTAGACATAACTCTAACTTAGGCTAGCCTAGGTTTGTTTTAGGCTAGCTCGGGTCAGGCCAGGCTAGCATGGGTTGACTAACCAAGCAGAAACCAATCCGTATGAGCTAGCATGTTTGGTCATATTGAGTCATGTTGTGTCATGTCATAATTTTTGAGACAATTTGAGCCAGAAATGTTGGCACAGTATGAGCTGTGTCATGGGCTATTTCAGGCATGGTTTTGTTTGTGATGGGCCATTTTGTGGTCCAATTTTCATGGGTCGTGCCATGGGCTGCTAGACTTGTTTGACATCTTTAACTTCATTGATTCATATGTTGTGTTGGGCCATGTTTGACACCTAATGGATTTCATAAAATATTGTATCCTCATGATTAATTATTATATATGAGTGTCTATTGAGTGTCATTAGAAAATATGAGTTATAAAAAAAATATATAGTACATTTGATAATGATTTAATTAATGGTGTCGCAATAAATATATAGTACATTTGAAATACGAGTCCTAAAATTTTCATTAGAACTATTACACATGATTCCTTAGTTAATATCTTTTATGTTAGGTATATATGTTTGAGTCTCATAATAAACATAATAGTATAAGTTGATTTGAACATAATTTTTCCTACATTGGAATAAATATAAATTGTATTTAATTGTATTAGGATACCTAAGAAATTATAAGAAAGTTTATGTAAGTTAGTAAGCATAAAAAAGAATAAATTCCAACTGGATGTCGAAGATTATTGAAATTTTATTTATTTGATATTGAATTTATCTGTTAGCTATCAATATATGATATTTTATTAGTTAATTGTAAAATCAGTGAATACTAATTAACAAATCAAACTGAAACATATAGTTTTTCTTTATAATTTTATAAAAACTTATTATTATATGATGAACTCATGTTCATCTATGTACACTCACATAATATGTATTATACTTAAGTTTATATATAATATGAGTAATAACTTTAATCAATATAGAGAATATCTATTTTTAGTGATATGATTATTGAGATAGAAATAGAGTTTAAAATATTTATCATTTATTTATCTTTTTATTAATTAGATGTTTATATGGATTCTAGGATTAAAGTTGAAAAGATAGAAAATATTATTAAATTCATATTTACGTATATGAACTAACCACAAATTAGAAGAAAAGATTTACAAATAATTAGATAATGTATCTAAATATTATAAAAATAAATATGATAATTTTAGTAAATTTGTAAGTGAGAGATCGATATCTTATTTGGAGATAATAATGTTTTATTCACTTAACTATGGGTAAATAGCAAAGAAATATATTAAATATGTGTGAATTATTAAAATACTTAAATACTGATTATTATTTTATTTTGTCACATAATAATATGAGAAATTAACATTTTGAATTGATTGAAAGTATATGAATTTTTTTTCCTGTTATTTTAAATGATACATAATTTATTGACCATTCAGTATTTAATGTAGTAGTGAAGTTTATTTTTCTATTATTATGAATATGATTTCAGATATGAGGATTTAATTATAATAGGATACTATTAAAGTGTTGTCATGCTAAAAAGGTTGAGGGGATATATTAATGACTCTTCAATATAAAGTATAAAAGTTACAAGTGAATGACATCCATAAAAATAATAAAATCAAAACTTGAAGTAGTGATGATATGAACTAGTTTAAGTATAATGATAATAGGATGTCTTGGCGTGCATACTATTTTAGTCTTCCTTTTGTATTTGTTTTTAAATTTTACATTTATATTTTTAGATTCAAGTGTAGTTTATATGTGAGTATATTCATACATATCAGATATCACATATTAAATTTTAAAAAATAGTTATTTTATTTTAAATTTCATATATATATATATATGTGTGTGTGTGTGTGTGACCGTATAAGTAGCAGGCGAGAAGGCTAGAGGCCCCACCCAAACCAACCTAGACCATGGGTGAGTTGCCTTGGGACTGGGCTTTGACTGGAAAAACAGGCCAGTGCCAGCCTGGGTTTGCCCATAAGATAGGCTAGTGCAATAGCGCTAGTCTCAATGGCCTTCCTATGTGCTTTGACTAATCTTGGCTAGAATTAGTTAGTAGGCAGTGTTGTGTTGGGTTGACATGACCCACACAAAGAACTATGTCTTGCTCAGCTTGACATGATAACTTGTTTAGGCCTTAAAAAAATAACTCCTGCTGACACAACATAATCTATTTGTAACCTCTAAGCTTACATATTCTCTTATGCTAATGCAACTAATCCAACAATAAAAACACAAATTCAAGTACTAGTCCTTTGGATTTTGTAAGATAAATAATATATTTATATAATACTCATAAATTAATAATCATAAAAATTATTGAAAAAATATCATAAAACTTATATCTATTAATCTAAATATTTTTAGAATTAAAATTGTCATTGCATTTTATTAATATTAGTCATATAAAAAAAAATTGAGAATAAACATGTTTAAATGAAAAATATAAATTTTAAAAAATATTAACTTTAATAATTTATCATCACTTAAAGTTCATACAAATTCTAGCATAATAAAGTTAACTTATATTTAGATCCAAATTAACATAGGTGTTGATTTTTTTTATTGTTCAACAAAAATAAAGAAATAACAAAACATGGAGATAAGAAAATAAAAATAAATGATTATGAATGCTTTGTATTACTTGGTGATAATAATTATCTGCTGGATACTTTGGATATAATATTTATTCGAGGAGAAATATAATTTGTTATTTAATGAGCAAACAAAATATATAAATGTGAACTATATCTTTCTTATGAAAAAGATTCATGATTGGATATTTGTTATTGAATATATTCACATAACATAGTAGCCAGTAAATGTTTTAACGAATATCGTAAAGAGATCATGACTTACCTTTCTCTCCTTCAAGCTTAGTTTTTTGGAACTTTTTGCATTACTTTTTTATTATTATTGTTTAATTTATGTTTTTTATGAGAGCACTTAAATTATGAGTTGTCTATTGTATATGAGCAACATGTATGATATTTTTTTTTTATATTGCATTATTGCCTTAGAATTCAATTGAATCATTTAAATTTTCGAGGTCTATTTAGAATTATCACATTAAAGAGTTGAAATGTTTTATTATTTTTGATAATTATTGTACTTTATATATAATTGTATGTTTCCAAAAAAAATATCTTAAATTATTGATTTTTATCAATTTTATCAAATTATGAGAATATATTTTGGATATAATATTAAAATGTTAAAAAGTGATAGTATTTGATGTTGAGGTTTTTCTTTTTTTAATTTTTTCTATGTTTTCTTTTTATTATCTTTGTATGAGAGCTTTCTATAAGTATATATTTGGGTATTATTTTCATTTTTTGTGGTTACATAAAAATCATATTACATTTTTCCTCTCCTTTCTTGACCTTGATTCCCAAAACTATAACCATGAATATGGTATCGAAGGGATGTTTTGTGGGTGACACACTATACTCCAGTGCTGGTGGTGAGATGCTCCAACATTAGTATATATTTGTGTGTTATTTTCATTTTTTGGTTGCTTATATTATATTTTTTTTATTTCTTCTCTTTTGTCCTTGATTCTCATAACCCTAGACATGAATATGGTATTGAAAGGATGTGTTGTGTGTGGCACACCGTGCTCCAGTGCTGGATATGTTTTCTGTGTGTTGTTTTTTTAACTTAATTATAGATTCAGTTAGAACTCAAGTGATTATAATATGAAAGTTTGGAAACTAAAACTTTGCACAGTGGGCAATTAGTGTTAGGATGTGTTTCTTTGGTCATGGGACAAGGCCAAATAATAAATGAACTACTTGTTGGAGATATGAGGAAGAAGTTGCTAGGGGAAGATTCTCAACTTTAAGTTATGATGTGAGTGTCCATTGAGGTGAAATTGGCATTAGCGTCCTCTTCTTGCACATCTTGTAAGAAGTTATGAGAGTTTGCAACATCTGCAACATCATTGTACTCGTCTTATATAACAGATATATGATGTAGTTGTTTAGTTTAAAACGATTAAAATTATAGTGTCAACAAACTCAATCAAGTTACTACTCACTATGTGTGATACTCATGGTTGCAGCATAGTTTCTGGAAGTTTTCCCGACAAGGGTTAAGGGTAATGAGAAAGTGAGTCACTTGGATAGGTTTTAGATATGATATTCCTTTATTCATTGTCTGATAAGTATTATGGGTTTTATAGCTAGATTTTGGATGATAAGGAGTTTCATACTAGATTGAAGTTGTATTATCGAGCAGTTTAATTTATATGAAGAAAGATGACTCATTTTATACTTACTAGCAATTGAGGAGGTGCCAATAGTTTTAGTCATAGCAAAGGCAGGGATAAAAGAGCCTCTGTTTAGTGTAATCACTATAGGATGATGAGTCACACCAGAGATATTTGTTGGAAGTTTTTTCTAGAGAGGAGACTAAGAGAACTACTGATAGTTGATAGAGATAGGTTGACTATTAAATTAATCCAAGCGTCCTTACAAGTTTTTTCCACCAAGTAAAGGTGGCTGATTGAGATTCCTCTCTAGTGAGGCAATAACAAATCCTTTCCTAATAGGTACTATAA
Organism: Sapria himalayana; assembly: GCA_029783825.1. Taxonomy (NCBI): domain Eukaryota; kingdom Viridiplantae; phylum Streptophyta; class Magnoliopsida; order Malpighiales; family Rafflesiaceae; genus Sapria; species Sapria himalayana. The sequence goes on from JAREIK010002121.1 coordinate 417,151, forward strand.
TTCATATGTCTCATTCATCTTATTTGTATTCTTAGATTGTTGACTTAGGAACTAATATGCATATTACAATTGGTCATTTTTTTTAATTATATATCTATATGTTTTATGAATATTATTGTGATAAATAACAATTTTCAAAAGTTATTAGATATAGTAACATTCAATTTGATTCTTTATTTATTTCACGTAGTTACTTATTCTTGATTATCTCACCAACTTACTTTTTATGAGTTGTCTCTTGCAACTTAATTCTAACTAATTTTTTTTTGTTGATGTTTCTTTGCAATGATAGAAAAATTTTGACAGATTTTAATTGGGATTGAGAAGGTTGACTATATGTATTCTCTCATACAATAGGAGTTCATGATAGGTGTTTAACTATTTTAGACTCTTTGCTTATATATTATCAGCTTGATCATTTATTATTAGTCAAGATGATAATATTTTACCTTATTCCTAAGGGTATCTCTTTCCTAAAGTATGATGTTTGTTAGTTATTTAAAAACATTAGAGTTTCTTATCTTGATATCAAATCGATGTGAGTAAAGACTTATTCGATTTGATATATCTAGACATATGCAAACTTAGTATAGATATGATTTGAGAGAGCTTTTAGATATTTGTTTATTTTTACTAATAATTATTCATAGTTTACTTAACCATTTTTATTTCTTGTTGGATTATATTATTTTATATTTTTTAGGTATTTTATAAAATGATAGAAAATAAATTTGATAAGCCTATTGAAAAAAAAAAGTGATAATATATTAGATATATGTTAGACAAAATTAATATCTATTGTATGAATTATGAGATTATTTACCATACTTTCTATGATAGCATATCTCCATAAAATGGGATGATTGAAAGGAATAATAGAAATTTGGATGAGGAAACTCATATTTTTATTTGGGAGATATTATAAGGTATTTTTGTGGAGATATCAAGCACAAACTTATCTATCAATTGGGTAAATTTTTTTTATTCTTTTTCAGCATGTATCATTTCAAATCTTGCATTATGGAGGGGGGTCGTTTCGTCTATCTTTTATAGTTTTTGGAATTACTTATTTTGTGCACGATCTTTCTATTGGATGGAATACCTTGACCATCTGTGCCCCTAGGTATTCATTCCTTATATATTCTAGTACCCAAAGAGGATATAAATATTTTTATTAGAGATCAGTAAAATTTTAGTAAGTATTGATATATTGTTTTGAGTATGAATTTGTTTTAGTGAGAGAAGAAATAAAAAAATTCGTACGATATATCTTGATTTGTTATCTTTTATTATTTCTCAATAATCTCACTTTGACCTCCTATTAAGAGTGAGTTACTTGTCTGTTACAATTGATTTTATTGGTTTATATTATGATGATCTTGTTAATTCTAGAGAAAGTAAGGTTCCTCAAAAGAAAAAATCTTTCTCTAGTCTAAATAAAATAGTAGATCACAAGTCCACTCTAGTTCACTCTCATGGTGAGTCGGGATTGAGAGACCTGACCACTTAGAGTTTATGCTTGATGGAGACGACTTGTACAGTCTTCTTAGATCATAAATGAGTCCACCGAGGTTACAAATGATCCTGTAATTACCTTTATTATCTTGACCTTTTGATCGTTGTTCGGAAAAGACGAATGAGTTATATTTCAACACATTACAAGTATTTTCGTGCATACTTTTTTCCTTTGGTACTTTTTTTATTAATTCTTTTGATGATACTAAAATACATGTTTTCTTTTGTGAGATTTGATACGTGTCACACACAGTGGGCCTATAATTACCTTTATCATCTTGACCTTTTGATTGTTGTTCGGAAAAGACAAATGAGTTATATTCAACACATTACAAGTATTTTCGTACGTGCTTTTTTCCTTTGGTACTTTTTTTTTTTATTAATTCATTTGATTATAATAGAATACATGTCCTCTTTTATGAGATTTGATATGTGTCACACATAGTGGGCGTGCGATGGTAATATAAATAGTGCATAATAATATGCTCCTTACTTTTTCTGCATGCACAATAGATGCACGAGGACTCTCTAGGATTTTTAGCCTTACATATACCATTGTTTATTTTTTTGAGTATTTACATTTTGAATTTTAGGTCACACCATAGTTATTTGAGGTGCAAAGTGTATTGAGATACAAAAGTCTTTTAGGGCCTTGAGGCGTAATATGTAATTCAGATATGAGTTTTTTTTAGGCACACTCAACTTAATATTTATATTTATTATATATTTTTACTAATTATTATTTATAATTTTTATCTATTAATGAAATACAATCAAGTAAATAATATCAAACATAAATATTAAACATTATTAGTGTTTTCCCTCATCACAGGTATTTCGAATTATAAAATAAAATAATAAAGTTTTAATAATCAATCATACAAAATTCCAAGAAATCAAATCTGTTGTCTATAGTTTTTGGGAGTGAAGTGGAGCGAGGCTTTGAGAATATTATAATTTGTGAGGTTTCGAAAATAATATGTTTTGAGAGGGGAGTGCCTGAGGTGAGGTTAGATGCTTTTGCATGGACTTGGTGGAGCATGTGCTTTAGTTATTCCTAAGGCACGCCTTTAATAACTATGGGCTAAAAAATAAAATAAAAGGGTAATCATTAAGATGAAAAATAATGCACAACTAAAACTCTTATATAATTAATAAATATAATTGTGATAGCTCATGAGTTGGTTGATACCATCAAAAGGTAAAATTAAAACAAAATAATACAAGTGGAAACTTCAATAGTACTGAAACTATATATTATATCTCATAATTCATTATTACTCATAATAATTTTTTTATTAAATAATGAAAAAATAGAAAAATTGTTATTTAAAATGGAAAAAATAACTAACCACATGAAATGTAAACATTAATCAATAGAAGTGATATTATCAAAATTTTTCTTGAGTCTCATTTGTGCTAGTTCCTCATATATTTGAGTGTATAAAATTAAATATGTATTTACTCACATAAATATGATAGGTTGGATATGAAGTTTTGATGTATTTTTCTAATTAACATGTCTTATGCTCGAGTATATAAGTTTATCTAACACTGATTCAACATTCTTAGTTTGGTCAAACTTAGATTATATAGTTAAAAATGATTAACAGGTCAAAAACATTTGAACATCTAGTAGAATAACCTATTATAGAATAAATGATATACAATCAATTATGTGTAGTCCTAAATGAAGTCTTCTAATTTCTGTTAAACAATATTATTGAATGAAAAAATAAAATGAGAATTGAGTTGTCTTAAAAGGTAACTCATAAAAAATGAGATTAACATAATAATTAGGAATTAAAAAAAATATGTGAAATAAATAAAATATCAAGTTGAATGTTGTAATAACTTAGTTGTTTTAATTGGTAGTCATAGACAATTTTAATATTAAAAGAATAAGAATGAAATTAATGAACAATGAATAATAACTTATAATATGATTGTTAGTTCTTGCATCTATAATCCAGGAGTCTAGTGTGCAAGTATTAGTTAATGAAATTATGCTAAAAAAATCATATGAACATCAATAGGATACTCGATGTTAAATAATGTGCAAGAGGTATCCTTATATAATGAACCAAATGGATTTGAGTAACCTATATGTTGGGCTATCTAATCAATAATAAAATCACAAATAGAAAAATAAATTATAAACTAAAACAAGAAAGAAATTGAAACTGCAACACTTTTGAAAAAGATGTATAATGATTTAGAACACTAAGCTTGAAGAGAAAAAAATATAAGTTGGGGCCTTTTTTAGACATTTGTTAAAATGTATGTTGATTGGTATGTTATAGGAACATAAGTTGTAGCAATAGTTTTACCTTGAATATTTTTCATTAGAAAAAAATAATTACCTCTATGTTCTTCATCTATTCATAAAATATATAATTGAAAGTTATATGTCTTATTGTTTGACTATCAAAGAAAAGAGTGGTGCGAGAATACAATGAGTACCTAATCTTCTCAAGCAAGTATCTGATCTAAATTATCTCACAAATAATTGTTGTCATTTTCATTAATTTTATTCTGCAATAGATCTTGAATAATCACTCGCTTATTTTTATTGGAGAATGATTGCTCTCAAGACTAGTACAAAAATTAGTTTTGGATTTCATCTTAATGTAAATTGCTATAAAACTCAAATTTTAATACTCAGTTAATTTTAAGTTTTTATGATCATTAAAAGAGATCCTAAATCTTATATATTTTTTCATATACTTCAACATGCATAGAATTGTGTTTAGATAAATATATAATTAGAAATTATTAAAAAATAATAAATTATTTTAATTGTATGTTATATCTAGTTTAATGATAATTATTATAATTAATATTTTTTATAATTCTCATGTAAGTAATCGAGTCAACTGAAGGTATCTCATGATTCAAGAAATTAATATTTAGCTTAATCAAAGTATTTGTTGAAGCACAACCCGACATACTAATTTCTGTAGAAGTATAAATCACATTTATCTTTTTTGACAAAATTATTTTTTTCTTATAGCAAGTCATTTAGAGGTGACTTACTATAGGAGAAAATTATAATACACTTATGTTATAATTAAAATAATAATTGCATGTGAAAATCTCATAAAATTAGACTCTTAGTGATTACTTAAAGGTATGCAATTTGATTGTATTGCTCAAAACTTAAGTGATGAATACTTCATATGCAAATCATGCTCAAGGTCAATTGAAAAAAATTATTATTTATGTCTAGTTGATATATCTTTCATTTATAAGATATTATTAGTAAAATAAGAATTTATATTGAGATCATATTATTTTTTTTATTGAGATCATATTGGTTATTGAAAAGTAAGTATCTATCTTCTCATATTAACATATTTTCACAGTGAATACTAACCTACAAGTTCCAAAGCCTCAGTAAAGTGGAATACATATATTTCATACAATGTGATTTGGAGATATCTTGGGTGAGTTAATATCTCAAAAAGATGACTAAATATTTAATATTATCAAAAGAAATAATACAAAAATTAAAAAAAAACTTAAATGTTATTTAGGTTTGGTTTAATTTGTAGATATTTTTATATTATCTGGGACCACATGACTTTAGGGATACCTCAAATCATATATATATATAGTTGTATTATGATTTTAAGAAATAATGAAAATATATATATATTTTTTTCTCTCTTTTCTTTATATGCCGCTCTCTCAACTATCATCATAACCCTAATACGGTTTTGGTTGTAACATGATACAAATCACATGTGGAGTCAAAGGTAAGGTGATGCATGCCATTTCACTTGGTGATACAACTTTTGCAAGTGATGGCAAGAAGTTTCACTGGTGCATAGTGATGGGAACAACATTGATTTTTGGATAATTTTGGTAACTTAAATTTTTGAATTTTTATTGTACATGCTTGAGTAATTATAGCCATTGAATCTCTAATGGTCATTTTTTGGTAGTCCAATAAATCTCTGGTGGCCCTGTTGTAATTGTAGACATCAGACCTCTAATGGCTATTTATTGTACATGGTTAGTCAATCCTACAAAAAGATATTATAAGAAGAGAAAACAATATCATAATTTTGTCATTTTGTGAAATAATTAATATAAAATAAATTATGATGAAACTCTGGTACATATAAATCATATATTAAAAAATGATTAATATTAACATTGTCATATTTTTTGATCTAAATAATAGTGGCATTGGCTATGATAATATTCGAGACTTTAGATTTTGTAAAAGAAGTGAAAATAGTGTGGTTATCTATAGCAAGAGTATCAATCTCTGATCCTGCTACCCAATAGTAAGATTATGATTGTAAAGTATAGTGAATGTGGACATACCTGATCTAGTTGCACCCAAAGGATAAAATCTTGAGTAATTTCAAGGTCACTATCACATCTCCATTGGATACAGTCATAGTAGAATCAACTTGAGTACGTTTAATGGTCTGTTATATAACCTTCTAACCTTAAAAAGTTAGTCATAATTCAAAATACAATGTCTATCACCTTTCTTGACTATGTCCTCATCTCCCAAAGAAAGAACATGTTAGTATTGCCTTCTCACATATATCTATTAGGTCTCCTAGCTTTCTCATTATTATTGTGTGATAAATATATCATAATATTACCCAATAGTATGGAGTAAGATGGTGTGTAGAAAGTATAGTGAATATTGACATACATGATCCAGTGATAGTCAAAAGAACAAAATCTAAAGTACTCTCAAGAAAGACACCATCACATTTTCATTTGATTCAATCATATAAGAATCAACATGAGTTAATTGTATGGTGTTTGTATAACTTTCAAATCTTGAAAAGTTTATCAAACTCATGGTGCAATGTTCAACATATTTTCTGAGTTTGTCCTCGCCTCTCATAGAAAGAATAGGTCAATATTGCTCTCTATCTCTCAGTTTACTTTTATCTGGTCTCATCTTTTTCACTACTACCATTTGATAAAGATGGCATTGTACTGTGAGTAATCATATCAACTCTACTTATTCTATGTATATCTATAGTCACAGGAGCAACTCTTTGAGAAAGATAAAAATATATTTTCTCCAAAAATTTGTTTGCAAATTATTATATTGCTCTCTTAATAAATGTTAATAAAGAATGCTACAAATATGCCCATTAGGTCTTCTCTATATTGTCTGATCTATTAATATTGGTACATCATCAATCCTCTCCATTACTATGTCTAAGTCACATTGTGATTTGTTTCATCCTAATCAGTTAATTTACAAATTTACAACTAAGTAAAAACTTCATATAAATATAATATCCTTAACAAATATATTAAAACTATCGCGTCTTAAATTTTGTTGTAAGTGTTACAAGAGTTAAACATACTTGATATATTAAGATCAGTCAATTATCATAGGTGTACTAATAATTATGCGTCAATCTATGTCTACGTATTAGTTTCAATCTCAGTCTAATATGAGTCTTAAATTATGTGATTCACATATTCTTAGATCACAAACTATCTCATTGATATAACTTTAAAAAAAAAAATTTGTCTTTAATTTTTATTGGACTATCTTTAGTGGTCTCATATTGATTTTAGTCATTTTTTATTTCATTACAATTCACAAGTCTACACAAAAGAAAATTAAAATCAAATTAAAACAATTGAAATATGAGTTATAAAATCCAAATTGTGGACAATACAAAAAATGTGGGTTGTTCAAAGAAACAATTGAATTTCCATTATAGTCGAATTAAAATACTTAGGTTTTTTTTTTTTACAAAAAAATCCAAAGATAAAAAACTTTTAAGTTTTTGTAATACTATGTATGTGATGGTTTTATACTATTATCATTATATTGGCCATCATCTCGGTCATTATGGGCTCTATCATCATCGAAAAAAATATATATTTTTATCCAAATCACATATATGAGCATTCAATGGCCTGAAAACATCGAGAATAACTTAAAATACCCATCGTGCCATACATGGGTAATTTAGTGTTATAATGTCACCTCCATTGAGTTATTTCATTGTTAGCTATTGTCAAAGTTCATAGAGGGTGTGTTGTTATTTGTTGTCTGCATCATCGACGCTCTTGTGCCAAAGTAGCCCTCCTTATACCCTGTGAAACTTATGGGCTTAGGTTTAAATAAAAATTTTAAATATCAAAAATGAAAGGGAGAGGTAAGAGGGAAGAGGAAAATATGAAAAAAAAAGAAAATTTTTATTAAATGACTTTCTTTTTGAATACAACATAATCATGTTTATATGGTTAGGGAAATATACAAGTTAGGTTTTCCTAAATAATAAAAAAAATAAATAAAATTATAAAGAAAAAATAATATTTAATAGTAAGAATCATTAGTTAAACAAATTCGATATATTGAGATCAATCAATTATTATAAGTATATTATTAATTATATGTCGATCTACATCTACTTAGTTTCAATCTTAATCTAACGTTTCTTTCAATAAATGATTCACATATTCTTAGATCACAAACTAGATTCTTACTGATATAGCTTAAAGAAAAAATATGTATGTCCTCAATTTTTATTGGATGATCCTCAGTGGTATCATATTGATTCTGATCATATTATATTTCATGATAATTCACATATCTATGCAAAAAAAGAATTAAAAATAAATTAAAATGATAAAAGAAAAATATGGTTTGTAAAATAAAAAATGTTGACTATATCAAAAATGTGGATTGCAAAGAAAAACAATGGAATGTTCACGATAGCCAGATTAATACTTAGATTTTTTTTTACAAAAAAAAAACAAAGATAAAAAAGACTAAGTTTTTGTAATATTATGTATGTGACAGTTCTATACCATTAACTTTTTGTAATATTATGTATGTGGTGGTTCTGTACCATTGTCGCTACATTGGTCATCATGTCAGTTGTCATGGGCTCCACTTTGTCATCATCAAAAACAAATGTATTTTTACCCTAATTACATCGTTGGATGTTAGAGGCATGAAAACAACAAGAATAACCTGAAATTGAGTGATATGGTGCAACTAGAGGTGTCAAACGTGCCGGGCCGGGCCGGCCCTGCACGAGGCACGGCACGGTTCGGCCGTGCCTGGGCCGGCCTGGCACGTTCTTAAACCGTGCCCGGGCCCGTGCCGTGCCCGGGTGAAGAAAATCACGTGCCGTGCCATGCCGTGCCTGGCCCGGTACGCCGGCACGGGTCCATCCCGTGCCGGTTCACGCAGGCACGTGTGGCACTGGCGGCGTGCCACGCGTGCCGTGGTGTGAGTCACGACTCACGCCTTGTGAGTCGTGACCCATCCGCCCCCCGCCGCCCCCTATAAAAAGACCGTGGGTCGGGTCCAAACAGACTCGACCCGTGGTCTTTTCTGCCGAAACCCGACTCCCGAGTCCGATCCGAGCATTTTCAACGGCAAAAAAAAAAAATCAAACTTGAGCGATTTTCAGCCCTTGGATTCACCTCCAACGGCTAGGGGCCAGAATTCAACGGTCCTCGTGATTCTGCCCCTTAAATATATTAAAAAAATTCAAAAAAATAATAAAAAAATATTTTTTTTATAAAAAAAAACTTTATTTAGCCTATAAAATCTACCCCCCTCCCTATAACATTTATGTTTTTCAAAAACATAAAACCTCTCAATATTTTCTCTCTCACATAAACCGTGCATCTCTCTCTCGGCCCTCGTGATTTTGATTTCGGCTTGGATTTTCGTGAAACTCAACTTGAGTTTTGAACATCAGAGCTTCCTGCGGTGCACCTTGCACGTGAGTGACCTCATTGCTTTTACCGGGTAATATATTTTACGTTTTTTTGTACTCTCTCTCTAAAGCTTCTCTCTCTAGAAAACTTACGAAAAATAAAAAATGACAAATACACCTAACACGTTTTTAAATTTGGAAAATGAAAATGTTAGTGTTACACAGACGTCCGTGGCTCCTGAAATTTTGGTTTCTCCTGTCGTCTCTGCCCAAAGTTCTAAAAAACAAAAAACTAGGAGGATTTCTGTAGTTTGGACACATTTTAAAATCATAACACAAGTAGATGTTAGGGGTGAGGAACTTGAAATGACACAGTGCAAATATTGTATGAGACTTTTAACATGCAAGAGTACATGTGGGACTGGGCACCTCAAGAGGCATGCTGAAATATGCTCCAAAAAACTATGGACCCTTAGATCCTAGGCAAACACAACTTGACACTATATTTTTTGAGACTGGATCTAGTTCAGTCTCAAAGTTTACTCCCTTCGTATACTCCAGCGAGTTGGGTAGGGACGGCATGGCCAGGCTCATCACATTGATGGGTCTTTCGATCAGATTTTCGGAAGATCCGAGGGTAGTGCGCATCATGCAGACTTATTTTCAGCCATCCTATCGTAGGATTCCTAAGTCTACATCTAGGAGTGACATACTAAAGATATATAAGTTAGAAAAACATAAAATAATTAAGGAATTTTTGGCATTTAGTGGAGTGGTGTCCGTGACGTCCGATATATGGACATGTCACGATGATTCTTCTTATGCATGTCTCACGAGTCATTATGTAGATTCTAAATGGACAATCAATAAAAAAATATTAGGATTCACTGAGATTCTTCATCCTCATGATGGCCCGACCATTTTTGAGTGTATGATGAAAATATTTAGGGAATATAAAATTCAAAATAAAATTTTTAGTGTCACTTTTGATAATGCTGCGAATAATGGAGTAGTGATCAATATGTTTGTTAGGAATATTAGAGACACACCTTTAGGAGAGATCTTTCATGTCAGATGCATGTGTCATGTGATTAACCTGATAGTTCAAGCAGGTATGAATGTGTGTTCCCCTGCGTTGGAAAATATGCGCAATGCACTCAAGTATATTCACACTCCTCGCAGACTACAAGAGTTTGGTAATCTCTGTTTGTCTGCGAATCTTAAGAAGAAGAAATTCCAATCAGATGTGAGACATTGTTGGAATTACACGTACCTGATGTTGGAATCATGTGTTGGATACGAACACGTGATATCCGACTACGTCAATAGTAAGAGTGGCGAACTTATTATTGACGATACTGACTGGGCTTCAGGAATTTTATTTATGAAATTCCTGAAGATATTTTATGACACGACGAACATGTGTTCGTCAGTTTATACGCTCACCACTTGCATTGCACTTCGTTGCATATGCAACATTAGTAGCATGTTTAGGAAATATCGAGTGGACCCGACGCTTAGCCATATGGTTGCAGAGATGGAGACCAAGTACTTGAAGTACTGGTTCACCATTTCATCTCTTTATTGCCTCGCAGCATGCATGGACCCTAGGGCTAAGGTGGAAAGGGTTGAAAATACCCTGACTTTCATTTCCTCGTGCATGAACCTGGAAGTGCCACCTGAAGGGTTCATTTACGAGAAGTTGACAGACCTGTTCACATACTACGATACTAGATATGGTGGTGGTGGTGGTGAGACTGTGAGTACGGACACTGATACCTTGTTCGGAGATGATGATTATTCCATTAACCTAGCGAGGGGGAAACGTCGGGGTGGACCTTCACATAGGAGCGAGCTGTCTCGGTACTTAGATACCGATTACTGCTCAATCCTATCACCTTCTGACAATAAGAATCTTGATTTATTACAGTGGTGGAAATCATATGAGTCCGCCTATCCCGTGCTATCTAGGATGACACTGGATCTACTGACTCCTCCGGTGTCGAGCGTAGCATCGGAGTCTGCTTTTTCTGTTGCAGTGAACGTGATTTTGGATAGGAGATCGAGATTACGTCCAGATATGGTTGATGCCTTGGCATGTTTGAAGGATTGGGAGGAATCGAGATTTAGCATCAGTGATCGTGCTGAAGCTGGGACTGTGACAGACACTGCAGTCGCATCCACATCCACTACGATGGTGGAGGAGCTGATTGCCGATGATGATGACCCATATGATACTGATCTTGATGTTGCGGCTGATGATTCTCATGATATGCCGCTTGACGATTGATGCTCATCTGCTCTTTTTTTCGATGTTTTTTTATTTATTTTTTTATACGCTTTGTTTGTACTTTGTACCATACGTTGTGTTGAAACTTATACTTGTTTTGTTCGGACTATTGGTTTCAAAAGCATTAATGGTAATTTTTCATTTGTGTAATTTAATTTTTTTTTAATTAAAATTTTTACTAACTTAATGTATTTATTTATTATTTTACCATTTAAATTTTATTTTAAAATTTAATAACTTTAAATTTTAATATATAATTAATAAATTATAATCATAAAAAAAGCTAAACTTAATTGAAAAAAAAAAAATTTTTTTCTAATATTTTTTTGTTTTATTTAATTTTAATTGTTATATTTTTTACAAAAAATTATATTTTTTAATTATTACTAATACTCTAAAGTATATACAGTAACTTAATAAAAAAATTTAAAAAAAAAAAAAATTGTAATCTGCCATTTAGGCATTTTCAGCCCGTGCTCATGCTGGCCTCCCTGGACCCGGATCCCGGTTGACCCGGTCTCGCGTTGCGGCACCCGCCCCGCCTGCCCTGTCGTGCGCCCGTGCCGCCTCGCCTGTGAGTGGCAAGGCGTGCCCGAGAGTGCCGGGCACGGCACGGCACGGCCTTGCCGTGCCCACGGGCCGTGCCGTGCCGTGCACGACCGTGCTTGTGAAAAACGGGCCATGCCGTGCTGGGCCGGCCCGTTTGACACCTCTAGGTGCAACTACTATTGAGTGATACAGTGGCATTGCCATTGAGTAATTTAGTAATACGGTGTTATTGCCATTAAGTTCTTTCAGTGATAATTATCATTAGAGCTCCTTGTGGTGTATCGTCAACTATGCACTGCATTGTCGATGCTCTTGTGCTAAAGTAGCTCCTCTGATACCTTGTGAAATTTATTGGCTGGGGTTTTTCAAACAACAGGGAGAGGTGAGAGGGAGAAGGAAAATATGAAAACGAAAAAGAAATTTTTATTGAATGAAAAAATTATTTTTGAATACAACATAATGATTTATATATAATTAGGACAACACACAAATTGGGTGCTCCTAAATAATAAAAAAATAAATACAATTATAAAAAAAAACTAAAATTTAATAATAAGAACCATTAGAACCAAACATACTCAATATATTTAGATCAATCAATTAACACAGCTATACTAATAATTATATGTTGATCTACGTTCATTTATTAGTCGCAATCTCAGTCTAAGGTGAGTCTTTCAATGAGTTGTTCACATATTCTTAAATATCAAATTATATTTTCATTGATATAGCATAAAGAAAAAAATATGTATGTTATAGAGTCTTAGTGGTCTCGTATTAATTTCAATCATCTTATTTCTCATCATAATTCACACCTCTATACAAAAGAATTAGAAACAAATTAAAATGATAATTAAAAAAATTAGGGTTGTAAAATAAAAAATGTGCTATAATCAAAAATGTGGATTGTAAAGAGAAACAACTGAATTTCCATGATAGTCGGATTAAAATACTAAGGTTTTTTTTAACAAAAAAGAACCAAAGATTAAAAAATTGTTAGTTTTGTATTATTATGTATGTGATGATTTTATATCATTGTCACCACATTGGTGGCCATCATGTCAGTTGTCTTGGGCTCGACTGTCATCATTGAAAAAATACTTATTTCTACCCAAATCACATTGTTGGTTGTTCGACGTCCTAAAAACAACAAAAATAACTTGAAATACCCCTCATATATGGGTAATTTAGCAATATAGTGTTGGCGCCATCAAAGTATTCCAGTGATAACTATCATCAATGTTCCTAAAGGGTCCATAATTTGTGTACTACATCGTCAATGCTCTTGTGCTAGGGTAGACCCTTTAATACTTAGTGAAACTTATAGGCTTAGATTTTTCAAATGAAAGGGAGAGGTGAGAGGGAGGAGGAAACATATGAAAAACAAAAAGAAAATTATTATTAAATAGAAATATTTTTTTTTGAATACAACATAATCATATATATATATATATATAGAGAGAGAGAGAGATAGATAGATAGAGAGAGACATCTATTTTAGATTTTTTTATGTTGTGTATGGAGGGGGTCATTGTTTGGCATTTTAAGTATTGATTTTTTTGGTAATTTGAAGTATATTTATTGGTGTTTTTATACGTATTTATGTTTTTATTGAAGAGATTTCACTAAATTTATGGAGAGTCAATATTTCTCATATTATGATTGGTATGTTGCCCTAACTATATATACATGGTTAGGGCAATTTATTATCTTTTGGCTGTAATTTCATAAAAATAGTCATGCTAATATCTTTGTATGTCATAATTTTACTCTCGAGGTATTTTCATCTTTCTATTATGCAACATAATTTTTATTACCCTAGATATTTTCTTGGAATCGTGGTCACTATCTCTAAAACTTTTAATAACTGTGATATTACTTTTATCTCACTATAGCTAAGTACTCCACTAGTATAAATAATCATGAAAAATTTTTGTACCATGACTTATTTATTATAGAATCAAAATGTTAAGTATTTTGAATTGTAATATTATTTTCTGTCATTGTATTTTATTAATCTGAGCATTTATTTTAGACGTTATCTTTTTCAGCTATGTTGCACAGATACGCCTAGGAATTGTCGTGTCCACGTGTCGGACACGTGGACACGGTGACACCGGTCGGACACGCATCGGATACGTGTCCGATACGCCACGTGGCGTATCGGACACAAATCCGTAAGCGATACATCACGTGCCATATCGGATACTCGTCGGAGACGTATCCAACGTGTTGTTCGGAAACAGTCGTCGTTAACAACAGACGTGTCGTTTACCTAAAGACGCGTCGTTTACCAACCGATGCATTTTTATGATTCTAACGCGTCGGAAATATACTATATATTAACGATTACTCCTACATCTCCAACAAATTGAGGAGCACACCGCCGACAGTGAGTTGCCGACAAACCGATTACGGGAAATAGTTGTCAATTGTCATTGCGTCAAACGGGGAGGGGAGGAGCGCACCTTCGGGCGCCGACAGTACCTAAGGTAACCTAATTCTATAAAGGGCAGGGGGGGTTTTGGAATCTATATCGGGAGGGGGGAGAGTTTGAAAATCGAAACTGTAAAGGGAGGGTGGGGGTTCGGGAGGAGGGAGGGTATTAGAGGATTTAATTTTTTTTTACATTATTTTAAAATACAGATTTTAAATTATTTTAAAATACAGTATTTTAAATTATTTTAAAATATAGAATTTTAAATTATTTTAAAATATAGTATTTTAAATTATTTTAAAATACTGTATTTAAAATATATGTTAGAGGGAGTTAGAAGCTGTAACGGGAGGGGGCAGGGGTTAGAGGGCTTAAATATATTTTTTTTATATTTTAATTATTATTGTTTGTTTAATATATATACAAAATATAATAAATAAATAATTTATTTTAATTTTAAATACATAATTTTAAGAATAATAATAAATATGCAATATTAAAATATGGAATATTTAAATATGAATATTTTTGTTAGTATGTATTATGTAATATTTAGTAATATATAATATGTAAGTATAATAGTTTTTGTTATATAATTTATTTTAAATAAATTAATGTTTTATGAAAATAATAAAAATATAATGAAAATGTAATAAAGTATTGATGGAGAAAAAAAATAAGATTAAATTAATTTTGGATTAATATAGATTATTTAAAATGTATAATTTTTTTCATGCAGAATTATACAATAAAATGGTTTGTAATTCTGAGCCTTCAAGTAATCAAGAAAATATTCAAGATGTTGATGATAATGCTCCATTATGGAAATATGTCACCAAAGATACAAAATTAGATAAAGGAAAATGAGGAGGAAATGTTACTTTTCAATACAATTTTTGTAGACAAATATATAGAGGATCATATTATAGAGTCAAGGCTCATTTGTTAAAAATTAAAGGGGCTGAGATTGCATCATGTACTAAAGTAACGAATCAAATTTTGATTGAGATGCGAAGGATGGTGGAGGAATCTGAACAAAGAATGAAATAATCTAATCCTAAGTTAGTTTCTTTACCCACATTAAGCATTGCAGATTCTTTTTTTGAGAATTCCTCTTCTAGTACTAATCCAATTGATCTAAAAAGGAGAAAGAGAACAATGAGATCAATTGAAAATGCATTCAAAATTGGTGCACGTGAATTAGTTGACAGTGAGATAGCTAGAATGTTTTATTTTGGAGGGTTGTCTTTTCACTTAGCTAGAAATCCTTATTATGCACGTGCCTTTAAAAGTGCAAGTTAACTACCAGGTTATGTCCCACAAGCTATAATGCATTAAGAACAATATTATTGCAGAAGGAGAAGAATAATATTGATAATCTATTAGAACCAATCAAGAAGACTTGGAATGAGAAAGGAGTGAGCATTTGTAGTGATGGATGGTCAGATGCTCAAAGAAGACCACTTATTAATATCATGATAATCTCTGAAAGTGGACCGATATTTTTGAAAGCAATAAACTGTAAAGGAGAGACTAAGGACAAACATTTTATAGCTGATTTATTGATTAATACTATACAAGAGATTGGTCCACAAAAGGTAGTTCAAGTTATAACTGATAATGCTGCGGCTTGCAAAGCAGCATGATACATTGTGGAAGCAAAATTTTGGCATATCTTTTGGACTCCGTGTGTGGTTCATACTCTTAATCTTGCTTTGAAGAATATTTGTGCATCAACAAACTCAAGATATGATGATATGATGGAACAATGTGGTTGGATCGCTCAAGTATCAAGTGATATTTTTTTTATCAAGAATTTCATTATGAATCATGCAATGAGATTATCAATGTTTAATAATCATTGCAAGCTGAAGTTATTTTCAGTGGCCGATATACGTTTTGCTTCAACTATTGTTATGCTTAAACGATTTAAAACAATAAAAAGAGGCTTGGAAAAATTAATGATAAGTGAAGAATGAGAAATGTATAAAGATGATGATTTAGTGAAAGCTAAAGAAGTAAAGGATAAAATCCTAAATGAAGACTTTTGGATGAATGTAGATTATATCCTCAATTTTATATCTCCTATTTGTGAGATGCTTTGATTAGCCGACACTGATAAACCTTGCATTCACAATATTTATGAGTGGTTGGATTTTATGATCGAAAAAGTGAAGGAAGCTATTTTTAAGAAAAAACATAAAAGCCTCACAGATAATTCAATGTATACTTTTAATTTAATTTTTAATTTTTATTATTTTGATTGCAAGTTTTTAAGTTTTAATTATAATTGAACTTATATGATTTGTTATGTATTTTAACCTATAAGTTTTTTTATATTGTGAATGAAATCTTGGTGGAAAGATGGAATAAAAGCCACACACCTTTACATTATCTTGCTCATTCATTAAATCCAAGGTAATCTTAAGAGTTTAAATTGTAGATTATGATAATTTTAATATAAATGATATTCTATGATGTTTAATATTTTATAATTAATGTTATAACATAACTTTCAGGTATTATAGTCAACAATGGCTTGCTGAGTCTGGTGATCGTGTTCCACCGCATTGAGATTTAGAAATAGTAAGAGAGAAAAAAATATTTTGAGAGATATTTTTCTAATGAAGGTGAAAGGAGAAGAACAAATGATGAGTATGCTATATTTTCAGTATTTTTGGTAGATTTTTCTAGTAGTGATTCCATAAAAGACATATAGTATATGAGTCCTATAAAATGGTGGGTTGTTCATGGAACTGTTGTACCGATGCTTCAATCTATTGTATTAAAATTATTAGTACAACCTTGTTCATCCTCATGTTGTAAAAGAAATTGGAGCACTTGTAATTTTATTCACTCCATGAAGAGAAACAAGTTGACACCTAGAGGTGTCAAACGGGCCGGCCCGGCCCGGCTCGGCCCGTTTTTTAGGGCACATTCGTGCTACCGTGCCGGGCCGAGCACGGCACGGTTCCAATACCGTGCCGGGCCGGGCACGACACGGTTCCAATACCGTGCCGGGCCGGGCACGACACGGTTCCAGTACCGTGCCCGGCCCGGTTTAAAAATAGCCGAGCCCGGTACGGCCCGCTCGGGCTTGCCTATCCGAAGCGGTTCGGGATACGGGAAGACCGCGGCTCGGGATGAATCAGACCCGACCCACGGTCTTTTTTTGTGGGAGGGGCATCCTGGGGTCGGGTTCACGGGACACCCGACACAGGACTGACCCGTGCCTGGGTGCCGTGCCGTGTGCCGAACCATGCCGGGTCAGGCACGGCTCTGGCCAGGCACGACACGCGCCTAACCAGGGCACAGCACGGGCCCGGGTACGGAATTTTTCCGTGCCGGGCCGGCCCAGGCACGGCTGAACCGTACCATGCCTCGTGCCGGGCCGGCCCGGCCCGGTTGACACCTGTATTGACACCACAAAGAGCTGAAGAGTTAGTTTATGTCCATAACAATCTTCGACTTCTGTCAAGGAGATCTCCAAACTATAATGAAAGTGAATCTAAAATGTGGGACATTGGAGGTAATGGTTTTGAATCAATGAATATTGAAAATTTTGGAATTCTCGAGATTACAGATCTTTCTTTTGGTAAACCTGAACTGGAAGCTATTTTGTTTGATTCATAAGAAAATGCAAATTTTTTGTTTTAATATTTCTTATGTTTGTGTTTAAATGTTTGTAAAAATAATGTTTGAACATTTTTTTTATTTATCTAAATTTCTATTAATAGATAATATTTATATTTAATTTTTTTTTCATGTCGTATCCTAGCCGTATCCGTATCTTAGTTTTTTGAAATTTATCGTGTCTCCGTATCCTGCCGTGTCGTATCCCCGTGTCCGTATCTGTGTCTGTGCAACATAGTTTTTCAGCACAATGACTTTTTAGTCCAAAGAAAAATCACCAAGGTTCTGGTCATTTCAACATCATGACTTTATGGTATAGAGAGTAAATGTATTACTGTATTAGTCGTGACTATTCACAATGCTGTAATATTTTGTTATAGAAAGAAAATTTTGTTCATGGTCATTTTCAATATCGTGACACTTTGTTTAAGAGAGGACTAGTCTCTATCGCAGCTATTTGCAATGTCGTAATATCATATTCTAGAGGAGAGTTACTTGAGTAATTTGTCACAATTTTGGTAATCCCCAGAGAAGATCCAACAAGACATGAAACTCGTGACCTCAAGTTAGTGTCGTAACTTTTAATTGACAGTATCACATAGAATTCCTAAAGTATTTAAGCAACACATAGAAGAAAAAAAGAGAAAGGGAGGCAAAATTAGATTTTGAGCCAAGAACAACAACAAACTTTATTTAGCATGAATCTAATCCCTATTTAGGGACAAATCTAATGTGAACACAAATAATATTTGATTGAGTTTAGATTTTGATACTTAAATTTTTACTTAGACTTCTATTGGGAACCTTTAATTCGACGAGATGTCTTTCAAAATGTTTGACACAAAATTTTCTCAAATGCTAGACTAAATTGTAATCAAGGATTGAATTATATACTTGTGTGTGATGAATACATAATTTCATATAGTTGATGTGTTAATATTATGGTTTGATGTTGATGGATATAGATGTAATATATAATTGAAATTTAAGATTTTTACTATATTGTAGGTTTATCCGTATTGACTATGGTAGACGGTGATAGATATTTTATGGGACATACTAATGCAACACAATAAGAAGGAAGTGACAATCCTTCAAACATAATAAGTGAAATAAATTTCTATGTAAAAACTTGAGATTGAGATAAGTTTAATCATTAAATATATAATATTCATGAAACTAAAAACACAAATGTACTTTTGACAAATTTATTATGCATATTCTAGAAGAATTGACTACGAGTAATGTGTAAGTTGAGTAGAATATATAATATAGGAATTTTTCTATTGAGTGTGAGTATCTATTGGTCGTGACAGACAGTGACAGATAAATAACAAGAAACATGTAAGAGGAGGTGATTCATATGATGGTTATAATCATACGAGTCAATTTCTCTTAAATAATATATATATATATATATATATATATATAATTCATGAAAAAATGTATGTTAATTGTTACAAGTATGATATTTATAAAGTTAAAAATAAAAACACATTTATTACATCATCTCATATCTTTTAAATAATTGAGACCAAAGAATAAAAGTATATTTTTGAAGTGTCAAGAACAATTGATGATTTATCCCAAAGTAGTAGATATACAAATAACTCATGAATAAAATGATGTGTAACTTTAGTGGTGAAATAACAATGGGACAATTATAATGCTATCATTCTTGATGGTGATAGTCCAAGGATAATAGATATCTTGTATGTCAATAGTATACTTGAGTATTTTCATATTAATATATTATGTATTCAACAATCAAACACAATGTTGACCAAACACAAAAAAATATCATCATGCACAAAGAAAATATGTCAATTCTAGAGTACTTTTGAAAACCTAAGTTTATCTACTTAACTCAAGAAGTAGCTATTCATTGCTGATTGTTCAAACTAACACAATATATGTGGAATTGATATTTATGCTCTAAGAAGCATGAACATGGAGATACGACATAGTAGGATACGAAGACACGATAAATTTCAAAAAAATAAGATATGGATACAAATAGGACACGACATAATAAAATTAAAAAAATAATTATATTTATAAATATTATTTTTAAAAAATATTGATAAAATAAAATATAATAAGTATTTTTATAAAATATTATAAATACTAATAAAATAAAAATAGAGATTATTTTAATTTTAGGGCAAGGGGTGTCAGATTTCGACATAGCTAGGATATGGAACTTGAAACCCCCCCCCGTTCCAAAATCAAAATCTGACAGTAGTCCCTCCTTGCCCTAATCTTTTTATTAGCGTTGTCGATACTCGTAGTTTTGATGTGATATCCTATTCAAATTCCCTCCTTGTAGGTCGTAAGTTGAATTGCTCCCCCCTGCTTCAAGCCCCCCATGTCGGATACGTGTCTAAGTCGTGTTCGACATCTATCCAAGGCTATGATCTCTATTTGGTCAATGATATGTCACATGGTGTATTGAACACGTATCTGATGCATATTTCGAGTGTATCCGCGTATCCGACACACGAACATTTCCTATTCATTACTGTATTTATGCTTCATAGTTTAGGTTTATGTATATTTTATTATTTATATGACTTATATATTTGTGTGATTATATCAAACAAAATATAATTGTCTAATGAATATTTGGGATCGTGTTAATCAACCAAGATTTAACACTTTTGCAAAATCATAATAAAATTTTGGTATTGTTGCTTGAAATTGATTGTTTGATTATAGTTTGATTAGTCAATTTGAATTAACATAATTATTTCTGTTTCTTGTTGTTTGGATATATTTATTGTTTAGTGTTTATATTGTATTTATTTTTATTTTTTTTTGTTTCCTAGCCACTAAATCTATATGAGCAGAAATTCTAAGACTGGGTTAATGCTTATGAACTCAGAACATAAAAGAATAATGAGAATATTATTGAGACTAAGAGCTAAGAGAGAATGTATGGAAAGAACTGACAGCAACATAGATCACTAATGAAATAACAGACAAATTGTTCAATATCCCAATCCTCAATGTACTACCTTAGTAATTATTGGTAGATAATTATGATGTATAGTTATTCTATAATATGTAAGTTTTGCAAGTATTTTGATTTTAAATAGAATCTAGTAGGTATTGTGCAATAACTTTAGTATAGTGAAAAAATTTCAAAAGATTCGAATAGCTATATCACAAGTTTCTTAGAGTTATGCTACGTGGTGAAAATGAATGGATTTAGTCCAAATGTGATATGATTATGACTCTTAATTTTTTATTGAGAGACAACATGGGGGTTTTCTAGTGCTCATCAAGAGGCTCGATTGAGAATTGAGAATAACTTGTGCAAGTCTTTTTAATTAAGTTTTTTCTACTTCAAATCATATCTCAACTACGGAAATAGATAAGTCAATTAAGATAAGAGTATGAGATGTTATATGATGCTTGAGACTGATTCAAAGAATTTTTAAAAAAATGTCTGCATTATGAATTTGAGCTATAATTCCAACTCAGATCTTTTATACTGGACTGAATTATATTACAAGGTGCATACTATTGATGTGTTAGATGGTTTTATTTCTATCATAAACAAGCTATTTCATGAATAATATTATTTATTTTAATAGCTAACAAAGAATAATTATAAAATTTTGAATGGTTGAGAATTTGGAATGAAATAAGTTAGTGTATTGGAATTAGATGGATTGATTGTCATGGAAGTAAAGATTTCTACTAGAATTAATAGTAAAATTTGTAAAATAATAATTAATGAATCAGATGATGTTGGTATTTTGTTTTAAAATTTCATAATTTTTTATGATATAATAAATTTGTGTTTATTTGTATACATTTTAATATCTTACTTTGCATTTAGGTATATGTGTAACATGAGTAGTGTGTTTAACTATAATCGAGAATAATCAAGTTTTAGCAACATGATTATTTAGATAGAAAGAATATTATTAAAATAATATATGATTATTTTATCTATTTATTGCTTAGTTTTTTGTATGAATTATAAGATTAAGGTTAGATGAATCAAAAATATTATAAAATACACATATATAGATATTCTGAAAATAAGTATAGTAGTTAAAGTAAGCTTCTGAGTATAAAGATTGATATCGTATTTGAAGACTAATTTTATGGAAATCATATGAATCTATATTTTTTATTTATTTAAAATTGTATATGATCTATTGATCATTTTATTATTTAGTATAAAATCATATAAATCTATATTGATATCGTATTTGAAGTCTGATTTTTATATGATTGTAAATGTCATTTCAAGTAAGATGATAAAATTATTATTAAATATTATAGATATTTGTCAAGCATAAAGGATTGGTAAGGTGCATAGATATAGTAATAGATGGTAATTGTTATCTAACAATTAGCTCCAAGAGTATTATCATTTACTTATTTTCTTCAATTATAAAGATTTTGTTATTTTAAATTTTGAGTTTATTTAATTTATTTAATTTATTTTAATCTACATCTCTTTTAAATTAAAGAAAATTTTCTAATATTATATAAGTTTTTAGTTTTAATTTCATTTATTATATATTATATATTATATAATTAATTATATATATATACGCACACACGCACACACACAAATAAACATTAATATATTAGATTTCATAAGAATTGTGAAGTTAAAAATATTTGGACGAGAATATTAATAAGATGGTTAAATCATTTGAGAAGTTTTTATGTTGTTTACATGTATTAGAAGTCATGCCTTAATATGATGACAAGTACCTTTGTCCAAGTCTCAAGAATAGTTGTTCTTGAGTTCTAGACTCACTAGATATAGTTTCTCTGACTTTTAGAGATAATATTGTTGAGATATTAATTTGTTTTAGGATTAACACGAAGCAAGAGTCTTGTGCATTGGGTACAACCTGTGTGTGTGTGTGTGTTATGTATGTGTGTCATGTGTGTGTGTGTGTGTGTGTTATGTATGTGTGTCATGTGTATGTGTGCACAAGGAAATGGAAACCTAGACCAGACTAATCTAGGCTAGCTTGGACCCTGGGGCATGGAGACTTGACTGATTTAACTATCATAGTCTAGGTAGCATGGGTAAGGCATAGGTTGGGCCAGAGACAAAACATTCCCATAGGTTGGGCCTAGATTGTGTTAGGTTTAATGTAGGACATACCCAACTTGGCATGACCCATGTTGAAATAAGGCATATGGGTCATGTTGAGCCACCCTCATTTTTACTCATTCTAGCACATGACATGACCCCCAAATCATGTCATACTTGACATCACACTGTGGCCCTGTGTGGCCACAAAAAACTAAGTCATGCCAGTTTGCCAATTTTAATTAATTATAATAGTATTCAACATAGTAACTTATTTCTTTCATGTATTTTATTTTTTATTGATTATCTTTTTTTTTAGTTACATTTTTATATAATTTTATTTTATTTTATTTTACCTTTATATAATATTTATTTGCAGAATCATAAGACTTTGAGCAAACCTAAGAGATTGAGTAGAGAAGATTATATATCTTCTTTTCTATGATGGGATTTCTTTCTAGGTGTTTAAATATATAATATTATTTTTTTTGTATATTCTCAACTTATTCACTAATTAATGACTATGTTGAAAATATTTTAGCATAGTTTTACGAGTGTTTCTATCTACTGGATAGCCATTATAGGTTTTTTTTATTTTTTTTTGAGGGTAATCTTGTTTTTTTGAAAAATATGTGACAAATGGTTATATCGAGATCTAGCATAGAGAGAATTTTAGATGATAATGATAATTATTTGAGAAATATTTTAAATATAATATCTAATTGAAGAGATTGAATATCTATTTTTGTGGTATGTAATATGTTTTAATTATCTGTTTTGTTTAGTCAAAATATTTCTGTTTTAATATTTTCATGTAAATATAAGAAAGAAAATATTAAGAGACTGAGAATGCAGCAATAACACAATAACAGAGGTCTTTCTGATCAGTCTGGGGGCCGAAAAATTTTTGGAGCAAAGCCTGGCCCTACCGAGTGATCCGACCCACTCTGGTTAATTAAACCAAGAAATTATATTAATATAAATTATTTTTTATTTTATGCTTTTGGGCTATTATTTTTTTGTTTGTGGAACTATTTATCTTCATTATTTTCTTCTCTCTTGTGATTTTCATTGCGACTGTTTTCTGCACATAAACTATGAGATATTTTGGATTTCTATTTTGGTTATAATCTGTAAATACACGAGTATTTTTCTGGTGGATGTAACTAATCGTGTTGAACGACTAGTGAATCACGTTATTTCTTGTATTTCTGTTGTAGTTTCTATTTTGTTTTTGATTATGTCATGCTTGGATAGTGGTTGTGGATATATTATTTGTTATTCTTTATTATTCTTCTCTTCTGAATCACAAATGTGGAAGCAAAATTGTCTAATAAATTTTTTTTTATTTTTTTGTAGTGATAATTAGACAATGAGATGTATAATATTTAATTTGATATTTCATAAGTGAATGAAGTACATAGATTTAGATTATTTTTTTAACGAGGAAGATTCAAATTGTGATCATTTTTATAACTTGTATTTAGATAACAAATCATGAAGTATGCATTTTCATAAAATCTTGAAGATGTCTCAATTTATATTTCTTATTTTTGAATTTAGTATTCTAGATCTTTATTTACTAGTCTTTTGAGAATTATTATAGTTTGTTAGTTTTAAATTTATTATATTATTGATAGATCCATCCAACATGTGGATTACACTAAATTATTGGCTTATTATATATGGTCATCACGTTTATCTTTAACCGTGTTAGTTATTGAAATATTATTTATTTTTTGGCTTACTGTTTAAAATATTTATGGCCAATACAAAAATGACCTTGCATCAATGAAGAATATGTATTTAATTGGGATGATTCGGATATTTCTTTTTGGTGGAAATATTATTAAGTAGTTTTTGGGAGATGTAGAGATGTCAACTAGGTTGAGTGGCCTTAGCCTGGATCAAGGCATGACTCAAAAATGTTTTGCTTGGTATTATCCAGAGTCATACTTGGATCTTCCTTGTGTCTGCTTGTAGCATGGCTCATATTGTGTTGGGCTACTATGAGATGAACCTCATGTCATGATAGGCACAACCAACATGAACATGCATGGCACGTTCTTGACAAGTGATTGTCGTATTGGCGCTCTTATAAAATAGGCCATTGCATGCAGTCATAATGGTTTATACAGGCTACCTTTCAAGCCTTTCGTGGCACATTGACAAGTCGTCGTTGTTGCTAGAAAGAGTAATAAAATTAAAATATATACGTATATTTAATTCTAAGTCATTGGATTTTTGTCCAACGACTATGGACAAAAATCCAATGATAGTTGAATTTGTCCTAAATTTTTTAAAAAATAAATTAATAAATAAATCTTTTAATCTTAATTTTTTTTTATAAATAAGATGTTAATATTTAGAATTTTTTAAGTAATTTTTTTATTTATATTTTAAATTTTATAAATCATGAGAAAATTGAGGTTGTGAGTAAATTAATATTTGTGAGCAAGCATTTTGGTTGGCGATTCAAGCTTGCTATTGCTCAATTTTGGATTGTATTATCTAAATTTTTACAAGGTTGAAAGTATACATGTTTTAGTTTTTTAAAGTTGATTCTTTTTTTAGTATATTATATGTAAAATTAAATTCTCTTACTCAAAACTCTCTTAAGTCAAAAAATGAAAAATGATGTATATTATAAAAATGATGTAGGCCTGAGTATAGATAATGATAACTTGATCGAAATATTTGATATTGAGTTATTTCACAGTTATAGGTCAACATTGGTGATTGGCTTGTATACCTAAAAAATATATGAGTAGACAAATATATGTAATATAGACTCATTTTAAGATAAGTAAATAAAAATTGTAGAGGTCGAAGAATATTTAACACAATATACATATATTTTAATAAAATACATACTTGTATGAGTATTAGTGCTATTAAATATCTTATGAGATATATTAATTAATATATTAAAAAATATGATATATTAGATCTCAAACAAACTCAATTGAGAATGAGTAATAAAGTTTTTAAATTTGAATCAACTTAATATTTATTTATCCTCTTTATTTATAACCATAAGTTTGAAATGAAAGATATAATTAAATTCATTACTAATATGAGTCTTTTAATTAGATTTTTGGAAGATCCTAGATCATTTTATTTTATGCACATATGCATCTAGTTGGTTTTTCGTAAGATTCCTAGGTTGAGTAATTGGGATAATGTAATAAAAAATTTTTAAATGAAAAAAAATAGCAATTAAAGAACTTAAAATACAATATAATGTGGTATTTGTGATGTTTGATATTTAAATTAGTAAAATTATTAATTCATTCGCACGCGTTATTGTCTACTTTATTAATTCTAAGTGGTGATTAAATAAAATAAATATTATGATTTAATGTGATCCTCTATCATTATTATGACTTCTCTCTATATATATAAGTGTTTGTTTAGATCTTTAGGGAATACAAAATATAATATAAAATATTTAGCTTAATATTTAATAATACTTTAAATAATATTATCAATATAAGTATTTCCCTATAAACTATTAGAGATAGTCTCTTAGGTGAGATTTCTCATTTTACATGTATTACATAATAAACCTAATAGTATAAGTTAGCTTAAAAAAAATTTCTCATTATAATATATATAAAATTTACTAAAATATATTAAGATATTTAATAGATTATAAGAGTTTTATACTCTATAAATTATTAAGACTAAAAAAGAAAAAAATTTCATATGAATATTAGATATTATTGAAATTATACATATTTTATATTAGATTCATATGTTATTTACCAACATATGATATTTGACTATGTTAATTACCATATTATTAAAATAATAATTGATGAATTATATTGGAATATAAGAATATTTTTTTGTAAATTTTTAAAAATTTTTTATGATATAACAAATTTTTGTGAGTATATTTTTTCTATATGTATTGTATTTAGGTGTATATATAATATTTTGATATATTAAGTTTATAGAAATTATACGAATTTATTTTTTTCATGCTTTTTAAAGTGATATATGATCTATTGATCTTTCTAGTATTAAGTATAATATCAGACTTTATTTAATATTAATGATATTTTTAGTGCTCTTTATATTTAAATATTTTTTTTTATTTTATATACATAATATTAATATATTGATATTCACTATATGTCACATTACCACTCACTTAATCCATGACATGCAGCGTATTATGCTGTAGTGGATATTTGTTGCATCTTATAGTTTGTTGTGTTGCCTATTCTAGCAAACCTAGACTAGCTTGGGTTAGCCATGAGCAGCCAAGTATTAAATTGTGCCTGGCCTAGTGCTAGTTTTAACCTAGTCATAATTTGACCCGACATGGCTCCATATGGAAAATTTAGTCAAGCAGTTGGGTTGTGTCGTGTCTTGCCTAGTGGCCTGGTTGAGCCTAAAATATTGACCAAGTAAGGCTTAGTTGATAGTTCTAAGAAGAAGTTGTCATAATTAGAAATTAACTCATCAAACAAATAGGTGGCCACCAACTTATATTGAGTGGAAATTTATTATATTATTTTATAATATTCTTGATGATAATTTTATCTCTTGGAAAAGTAAATGATATATTTTATATTTTTCTTGAAGATAATTTTATCTCATGAAAAAGTAAAGGATAAATAATGATTTAAAAATCCGGTATAAAAGTAGAGATTAGGGTCATAGCAACAATCACCTGTGAGTTACTTCGAATTATATACCTTTTTGAGAAGATTAAGCACCTACAAGTTTTTGTTATATCTTTTTATTATGACAATTAGATAATATGATATATATTCTCTAATTTGTTGTTTTATGAGCGGCTGAATATAGAGATAAATTTCTCTTTTTTCAAGAATAAGATTTAGAATATGACTATTGCTATAATTTATATTCATATGATGGACCAATCAACGATTATATTTAAAAAAAACTTTAAAGCAACCTCAATTTACTTCTCTTCTTTCTAAAGTTGGTGTATTAGATATTTGTGTACCAGTTTGATGAAAAATATTATGATTATTGTTTTTTTGTTGTGTTTTTTTCTTTTTTATTATTTAGTGATGGGACAACTCATTATGTGGGTTACCTTTATTACTTTTTTGTTTATATGTATATATATATATATATATATATATATATATTTATTTATTTATTTATTTATGTATTTTTTATTTATTTATTTTTTTGTTTGTTTATAAATAGAGTTTAGGTTATTTCTTATTTTAAAAGATTGGCGAAATTGTATTTCTTATGATTATTGGATGTGTATGAATGTTGTTTATGGATGTGTATGAATGTTGTTTATGGATGTGTTCATTTCCTTTAATTCTAACAGCATTCATAAGAATTGAAGTGTTGTAATTTTTGGTTTTTTTCATCCTCAGGATGCAGACGCAGTAGTGATGGCTATTCCAATGCCTGGACATCCAATTTCTAATGGAGAAGAGGACAATGTTGTAAATGAGTGTAGACGTTTGCAAGATTTAGTGGATTCCCATGATGCAATTTTTCTGTTGACTGATACAAGAGAAAGCCGATGGCTTCCTTCACTTTTATGTGCACATGCTAATAAGGTCTCTTCATTTAATTTTTGGTATATTTTAGACACTTATTTTTTTTCTATCTTCATTAGGCATGGATGGGTCTCATGACGAGAGGATTCTCATGTAGTTAATATCATGCACTTGATATTGAAGTTCTGTGGACTAATTTGACACATAGCAAGCTGTCTAGACAGCTTGCACAACACTCAGTTTCTTGTTAATGCATTTGTAGCTCACTATGATATTTGTTTTTCTGGTCTTCATTTGAGTTTCGCTGACTTACTTGCATTCTGAATTGAACAAACAAATGTTCTTGGCTCTTTATTTTCTTCCGGTCTTACTTTTTCCATCTGCAGACTGCAATAACTGCTGCTCTAGGGTTTGACAGTTTCTTAGTAATGCGGCATGGACCGGGTCCTTTTAGCAATCCTCAAGATGTAAATGATAGGTTGGAAAATTCTTTACCAGATAAACTTGGTAATTTTGCTTCAGCTAATCAAAGAGGACAGAGATTGGGATGCTACTTCTGCAGTGATGTTGTTGCTCCAACCAATGTAACTACTAAAATCATTTTATTTGTCATTTCAAATGATTTTCACGCCCCAATGTATGGCACTGCATGGCCATTGTTATAGTCCAAAAAATAAGCAGGAACATAAATATAGCATATGGTCCTAGAGATGAATTTATCTCACATTACTTAGGGAAGATTATGATTGGTGATGTATGGTCATGGGCTTGTGTTGAATCATAACAAGGTGTTTTTTGAATATAATATGTTCTGTGATTCAAAAGAAATCTGGTCTTAATAGCATTGAGCTTTGAAAATTTTATAGTTGCTTGATCATTTGAAAATTTTATAGTTGCTTGAATATAAAATGATAAGACCATGAGATTTATAGGGTTAAAGCAGTATGGTCACTTTATAAGTATTTATTGGAGTCCCAATTTCTAACATTCTTATCATTTTATATGTGTTCTTTCTGCAGTCAGAAACAAATCGTACTTTAGACCAGCAATGCACTGTTACCCGCCCAGGGCTTGCACCAATCGCTTCGGCATTAGTTGTTGAACTTCTTGTCAACTTGGCACATCATCCAGATGGGTAAGTCATGTAGAGTTGTATCATGGAACATCATCCATGAAGAAAAAAGGCCTGGTTGTCTGAATTGATACAGATTGCAACCTTAGCCTGTAATATGATCAAATTTGCCGTCTACTTTCATTCATCCTGACAATATGTGTTTTTGGGTCATACAGGGTGCATGCAGGAGTGATCTCTAGCTCCAGTAACAACCAAAGCTTTGAACATATTCTGGGGTTTGTACCCCATCAGATTCGGGGTTTTCTCTATGATTTCTCCCAACGAATCTTTTTCGGATACTCCTCTAATACTTGCACTGCTTGTTCCCCCAAAGTAAATTGCTAATGATCAACTTTGGTGTTTGTTGTCACTGTCAGTGGGTGCTTGGTCCTAGTTTTTGGGATCTTGTGATTCATGGAATGCATCTATTCATTTAGGGTTTCAGTAAAAAATGGACTAGGGAGGAAAGAAGAGAAAATAGATAAGTGAAAAGCCATGTTTGCATTGTTGCAGCCCACATGTTTGGTGCTATCACAAACTAAAACAAAAAATAAATAAAAATAAACTAACGACACTAAATATCAACGTCTTCATTTAAGCCCGTGCATACATATCACAAACACCTAGGCTAGAAGAGAGGAAAAATGCATGTTATCCTCTAAGCACGGTCATAAAGATTTATATAATTTATCCGCTAATAAATTACATGTTAGAAATATTAAATAAGTTTTTTATTTATTCATAAATTTTATCATTTAGTTTTTATTGTTGCTTGATACAAATATTTGATATTTGTTTTTAATCTTAAGATTTATACCTGCAGTTAAATGTTAGGGTTTCATGAGATCTTTTATTTTCTTAATGGTTTATCATATATGAGTGACTTAATAATTTTTAAGAAATATGAATACAAAATAAAATATTTAGCATAATATTTTATAATATTTTAAATAAGGGCATTACTATAAGCATGTTAATAAGAATCATTAAAAATAGTCTCTTAATTGAATTTTTATGTTATATGTACATGTTATATTATAAAATTTTGTTAATAAAGATCATTAAAATATATATATAATTCACTAAAATATATTAAGATATTTAGTAGACTACAAAAGTTTCATAGTTTATATAAGTCATTATGCCTAAAAATTATTCTATGCATATTATATGTCATTGAAATTATATATATATTGTTTTGGATTCATATATTTGTTATCAACTAGAGGTGTCAGATGGGTTATGTCATACTTGGCATAGTATGGCTGCCAAGCCATCAAGAAAGACATGATGTATTTGACCTTGCAGTCAGGAATATCCATGTTGGGTCATGTATGTTAATGAACAAATTTACCGAGCATCATGGTGTATGAGTTTTAGGCGTACCCTAGGTATATCTTTAATAACTATGTATACACCAATAATCATATTAGAAGAAGCTACATTGGGTGGAGCTAGTAGTGTTAAATAAAAGGAATATGGAATATCTCTTTTGAGTATGCGTAACAAGACTAGTATGTAACAAGACTAGTATGTATACATTGGGTGGAGCTAGTAGGTATATCTAATAGATTGTATAGATGTTCGATCCCAAAATATTTTTCATAAGTAATGATGCAACATCTAATACCTCTCTTGTATGTATATATTATCATAGATTTCTATTTTTCTCTCTTTGGCTTTGGCTATCGATTGTTCATAAACATATGCTTAGGTGGTATCAGAATATCAGAAAAGTGGAGTTGAGTTTCTTCTCCAAGCAATCAACAATCCTACTTATCTTGAGGATCTCACTGGACTTACAGAGATGAAGAAATCAACCAATTTTGGCGTATTGGATTGGAATGAGAATCCAGATGGTGGAGGAGAAAGAGGTAAAGAAAATGAAGAAGGTTTATCTTGAAACATAAGCTGTGAATACATTTATGAGGTGGAAGATTTTTTTTTTTTTTTTGTGGCTTATTTATTAATTTTCACAATTTTTTATGAAATTCATATTCTTTATATTGCATATATTCACAATGTTATAGACCATAAATAATTTTAAATTCTTTAATGTTATCATTTTAAATTGTTTCTTAGTTATCATTCTAAATATTTAATGTTAAAATTAATGAGAAACTAAAATCATTTTGCTAATTAGTGTGATATGCATCTGGTATATACGATATAGTCTAATTTAATCATTCCAATTATATTGTTTAAATTTTTTTATGGAGTTAATGCAGATAACAGCGTCATGAAAAAATGACGAGCAATGGAATATATGTGAGTTAAATCATTGCAACGTTCAATGCAATGGCAGAAAAAAGTAAAGTTGAAAATTACTTGTTAACTCGTTTGGATTAGACATTTTCTCAAGAAATCTAAGTCAAAATGAACAAAGTGAGCATCATCAAGAGTCTATCTCCATGCAATGGAATATATGTTGTGTGTGTGCGTATTTGGATTAGAGGTGTCAACCGGGCCGGGCCGGCCCGGCCCGGCAGGAAAATTTCCGTGCCCGGGCCCGTGCTGTGCCCTGGTTAGGCACGAGTCGTGCCTGGCCAGGCACGGTTCGGCCCGCGGCACGGCACACCGGAATGGGTTTGTCCCGTGCCGGGTGTCCCGTGAGCCCGACCCCACGATGGCCCCTCCCGCAAAAAAGACCATGGGTCAGGTCTGATTCGGCTCGACCCGCGGTCCCCCCGAATCCCGAACCATACGGACATGCAAGCCCGAGCGGGCCAGGCAAGGCACGGCCCGCCCCGCCGTGCCTGCGGGCCGTGCCGGGCCCGGCTATTTTAAACTGTGCCGGACCAGGCACAACATGGTACAGTAACCAATGCCTGGCCCGGCACGGCGGCACGCTCGTGCTCAAAAAATTTGGGCCGGGCCGGCCCGGCACAGCCCGTTTGACACCTCTAATTTGGATATTAATACGTGAAGAGTCAAAAAGATGAGATGTTATGGTTGACTAGAGCAAGAATATTGAGTGGCACCTGGCAGATATATTCAAAATACATATTTTATTGGGGGAATTATGTTTTGGGATTCCAGCGAACCTTGTCCATCTCCCCTCACCCCATGCCCCTCTC
Organism: Sapria himalayana; assembly: GCA_029783825.1. Taxonomy (NCBI): domain Eukaryota; kingdom Viridiplantae; phylum Streptophyta; class Magnoliopsida; order Malpighiales; family Rafflesiaceae; genus Sapria; species Sapria himalayana. The sequence goes on from JAREIK010002121.1 coordinate 450,017, forward strand.
CATGAGCTCCATCTCCCCTGGATCTCCTCGAGCTCTATCGTGGAGCTCCACGTCAAGCTCGCTGGAGCTCGACGGGCAAGGAGCCAGGGGCCAGGGTTGTTTAGTATTCATGAATTCGAGTGCTCTTATTTTTAATTATTTATAGTTTTGTGACTTTTTTTAAAATATTAAAATTTTAGTTTCTAATTTTTAAAAATTTTTGGGGAATCACCCCCAAAACATAATTCCCCCCCTAAAAAAACACTAGCTTTTGATCCCAATTTTTTACTAATTATATAATAAACTATAATATTATTCATGTGACCTTTGAAAACCTTTTAGTTTATACAATTAGTTTTTATCTATATGAGAGGCACACTTGAAATATCATTTCAATAACATTTTATTCAATTTAAACATGTAACAAAAAAAACACATGTGAATAATTATTAATTTTTATACCAATGAGCATTCAATATATACATTCTCATCAAAAAGTTTATATCATGGGCAATTGCATTGGTGTGTTGAGGAATTATTATAAAATATGAAATTAATATAAATATATTTTTTCTTTGTATGTTAAAAAAGAGGAGTGGGGAGGGGGTGGAGATATATAACTCATAATCATGAATATGAATGTGATCATTTACCACTCACATAAATGTTTCATTTATAATATTTCCCCTTGAATAACTATGATTGGGAATATATCTCATTAGAACCTTACTACTAGTAAGATCAAGTTGGATAAAACATAGCGAATGGAAAATGTATAATATTAAGATGATGATTGCTCTTGGTATGTTAGGATTGCGACATTAAAAATCTCGTATAAAATTAAATGGGACAAAAACCTAGATGAAGGGGAAAATGGTGCATTAGTATGTTGATATTGTTAAGTTGATGCACTCTAATCTTATGTATTAGCTCATTGAATATTGAGGTTGATAATGACTTTGTAAATAAGTCTACTAGATAATCACTTGAGCATATTTGTTAAACATTAATTGTATTGCTCTTCTAGAGTTCGTGTTTAAAACCTGTAAACACCTTGTCGGAAGTACACGGAGACTTGCTGGGAGTTTCAGGAAATTGCCCAGCACTAATTTGCAATTCGCACGATCTTTCCTGAAAAAACAAATAAAAAACAAAACAAAAAAAAAAAGAAAAACAATAAAAAACATTAAAACCAAAAAAAAAAATCAAAAAATTAAAAAATAAAACAAACAAAAACCAAAAAAAAAAAAACAAATAAGGAAAACAAAAGAAAAACAAAAAAATAATAATAAAACAAAAAACACAAAAAAAAAGAAAAAATAATAATAAATAATAAAAAACAAAAAATAACAAAATAACAAAAAAAAACAAAAAGAAAAAAACAAAAAAATTACAAAAATTACAAAAAAATAACAAAAATAAACAAAAAAAAAACAAAAAGAAAAAAACAAAAAAAAATAACAAAAATTACAAAAAAAAAAACAATTAATAAAAAATCAAAATACAAAAAAAAATAAAAAACAACAAAAACAAAACTAAAAACTAAAAAAAAAGAAAAAAAAACAAAACAAAAAAATAACAAAAATAAAATAAAGAAAAAACAAAAACAAATAAAACAAAAAAAAAGCAACCAAAAAACAAAAACAAAACAAAAAAAAACAAAATAAAACAAAAAAGCAAAAAAAAATGAAACAATCAAGAAAAAAATAACAAACAAAAAACAAAAAAAAATACTAAAAAAAACAAAAAAAAAAGCAAAAACAACAAAAAAATAAAAAAACAATATATGACTACGGTTTTTTTTTTTTTGTTTTTTTATCCTTTTTATAAAAAGGATAAATGACAATATTCTTAATTAGGTGAAAAAAGAAAATAAATTGTTAGTTTTATATTAGACTACATCGTAAATAAGATTGCAGACTTTCATATTATAATATTACAACTTCATTTGAATCTTCTTATATTATAAGATAATATAATACAACGACTTAATTAACAACATAGTATTTTTATATTAAAAGATAATATAAGACTATGCATTAATTAACAATATAGTCTTTTTATATTATAAGATAATGTAAGATTTCGACTTCATTAAAAACATAATCTTTATATATCATAAGATAATATAAGATTACGGCTAAATTAACAACACAGTCTTTTTATCTTAAAAGATAATACAATACTACAATTTAATTAACATGTATTTTTTATATTATAAGATAATATTAGGCTATATTTTTAATTATAGATGTTGTTTAATTTATGAAAAATCATGAAAACATAATCTAAAATATTAGACTATATTTATTACTAAAAAATTAACCATAGTCTATTTAACTTTTTGTAGAAGTGAGAAGAAAAAGAATATAATAAATGAGATGAAGAAAAAAAAAGGAAAAAAAAAGGAACAAGATGAAGAATAAGATGAATAAGAAGAGGAATAAAAAGTAGTAGAAGAAAAATAATAATAATAATAATAAGTATTAGAAGAAGAAGAGAATGAGAAATAATTAGAATAAAAATAAGAAAAGGAGGTAGAACTAGAATGAGAAGAAAAGTAGATGGAGGAAGAACTAGAACAAGAAGAAGAAGAAGAAGCAGAGGAAAAAGAAGAAGATGAAGAAGAAGAGAAAGAAGAAGAAAAAGAAGCGGAAGAAGAAGAAAGAGGAGGAGGAGAATAGGAATAAGAAGTAGATGAGCAAGAAAAGAAAGAAAAAAAAGAAAGATAAGAAGAGAAAAAAGAAGAATATAAAGTCAAAGAATAAGAAAAAGAAGAATAGGGGAAAGAACAATAGTAACAAGTAGAAGAAGAAAAGAAAAGGAGGAAAAATAAGAAGAAAATAAAAAGAGGAAAAATAAGAAGAAAAGAAAAAGAGGAAAAATAAGAAGAAAAATAAGAGAAAGAGGACAAATAATAAAAAGAAGAGGAAGAAGAAAAAAAATAAAAAAATAAGAAGAATAAAAAAAGAAGAAAAAAGAAGTATGAAAAAGATAAAGAAGAAGAAAAAAAGTAGAAATATAAGAAGAAGCATAGATGGGGTAGAAGAGGAAAAATTAAAAAAAAAGATGAAGAATATGCAGAAGAAGTAGAAAAAGAAAAGGAAGAAGGATAGATAAAAGTAGAAGAAGAAGTAGTAGTAGTAGTAGTAGTAGAAATAGTAGTAGTAGTATAGTAGTAGTAGTAGTAGAAGAAATAGTAGTAGTAGTAGTAGTAGTAGTAGTAGTAGTAGTAGTAGTAGTAGTAGTGGAAGAAGAAGAAGAGGAAGAGGAGGAAGAAGAGTATCAAAAATGTAGATAAAAATAAAAAAAAATAAAAAGAAAAAGAGAAAAGAAAAAGAATAGTATCATGAAGTGGATGGAGAATAAGAAGAGGAAGAAGAATAAGAAAAAGAATAATAAGTAGTAGATGTGAAAAAAAGAAGAGAAAAAAAAAGAAGAATATATAAAATATCAGAAGAAAAGAAAATGAGAAATGAAGAAGTAGAAAGAGAACAAGAAGAGAAAAAAAATGAAGAACAAGTATAAAATTAAAAAGAAAAAGAAAAACAAGAAAAAGAGGATGAAGAAGAAAAAGTAAAAGAAGAAAAGGAGGAAGAATATGATAATGATAAAAAAAAAGATAAAGATAGGGGGAAAAGAGCAAGTAGACAATGAAGAAGAAGAAGAAGACGACGACGACAAAGAATAAGAAGACAAAAAAATAAGAAAAGAAATAAAAAAAAGAACAATATAATGATGATGACATTGAACAAATGATGAATATGAAGAAGAACAAATAAGAAATTGGAAGAAGATGAATAATAAAAAGAATGAGAATAATGTAAGAATAAAGAATGAAAATATTAATTAAGAAGGAAAATAAAAGAGGAAAAGAAAATAGAAGAAGATAAAGAATGATAAAAAAAGAAAGAAGAATAGGAAAAAGAAGAAGCAAAAAAATTGGAAAAAGAAATTTTAGTGTTGAAAGAAATGGAAGGAGGAGGAGGAGAAGGAGGAGGAGGGTAAGAAAAAGAAGAAAAAAGAGAGAGGAAGAAGTAGAATAAGAAACAAAA
>JAREIK010002121.1:457050-479550 GCA_029783825.1 Sapria himalayana
AAGATAAAAAATAAATAAATAGGAAGTATAAGAAGAAGAAGAAGAAGAAGAAGAAGATAAAGAGGTAGAGGAAGAGGAAGAAGTTCAAGAAGAAAAAGATGAAGAGAATGAATAATAAAAATATGATAATAAGAGAGTGTATAGAAGGAGAAAGAAGAATAATAATTTGAAGATGATGAATTAGAAGAAGAAGAAAAATAAAAAAAAGTAGTAGAAGATGAAGATGAAAAAGAAAAAGAAGAAAAAGAAGAAAAAGAAGAAAAGAAAAAGAAGAAAAAGAATAAAAAAAGTAGAAGAAGATGAACAAGAAGAATAAGAAGAGTAAATATAAAAAGTATAGGAATTAGGACAAAGAAAATGAATACATGAAAGAAAAAGAAGAACTATAAGTAGTAAAATAAGAACAAAAATAAGAAAAAAACAACAAGAAAAAGTAAAGGAAAAAAATAAAAAGAAGAAGAAGATCAAAAAAGAAAAAAAAGGAGGAAGAAGAAGAAGAAGTAATAAAGAACAATAGTAAAAAAACAAAAGAAGAATAAGAGGAAGAAAAAATATATGAATAAGAAGTAAATGAAGAAAAACAAGAAGAAAAAAAGGAATTTAAAGTGGTAGACAAAGAAATGGAATAAAATAAGAAGATATAGAAAAGTGGAATAAGTCAAAGATTAAGTAGAATAAGAATAATAATAAAAATAATTAGGCAAGAAAAATAAGAGAAAGAAGAAGAGAAATAAAAAGAAGTGTTAGAAGAATAATAAAAAAAAGAAGAAGAAAAGAAGTAGAATACAAGAAAAAGAATAAGAATATTAAGAAAAAAAATTAGGAGAAAGAAGATGTATTAGAATAAAAATACGAAGGAGATTGTAAAAATGAAGAGGAAGATGAATATTTAGAAGAGACAAAAGAGGAATAAGTAGACAAAGAAGAAATAGAAGAATAACAAGAAGATAAAGAATAAGAGGAAGAAGAACATGAAGAAGAAGAAGAAGAAAAGATAACGAATAAGTAGAAGAAGAACAATAAAAAAAATAAAAAAGAAGAAGAACAATAAAAAGAAGGAAATATAACAAGAAGAAGAAGTAAAAGAACAAAAATAAAATAAGAATAATAAGAATAATAATAAAATAAGAAGAGAAAGAAAAATAATAAAAAAAAGGAATAATAAGAGAAAGATGATGAAGAAGAATAGAAGATAAAGAAGAAAAATTGAAGAAGAAGAAGAAGAAGAATTGAAGAATAGGAAGATGAAGAATATGAATAAGAAAAAGAATAATAAAAGGAAGAAGCTAAAGAAATAGAAAAATAAAAAATAATAATAAAAGGAAGATGATGAAAAATAAAAGGAAAAAGAATAATAAGAAAAGGTAGATGAAGAATAAGATGAAGAAAATTTTGAAGAAGAAGTGATAGAAGAAGATGATGAAGCTGATGTAGAAGAAGATGATCAAGATTAATAAGAGGAAGAAGTAGAAGAAGAATATAGAGAATATGATGGAGTGGAGCAAGAAGAAGAAGAATGGGAAGAATATGAAGAAGAAAAAGAAAAAGAAAAAGAAAAAGAATAATAATAATAATAATAAGAAAGAAATATAGAAATAGATGATAATAGAAGATGGAGAAAATAAGAAAAAGAGGAAGAAGAAAAAGAAGAACTAGAAGAGTAGGTAGAAGATGATGTAGAAAGAAGGAAGGAGTAGAGGTGGAGGAAGAAAAAGATGAAGAAGAAGTGGAAAAAAAAGAAGAAGAAGTGGAAGAATAATAAGAAAATAATAATAATAATAATAATAAGAAAAAGAGGAGAAGGAGGAGGCAGAATAAAAAACTTAAAAAAAATTATGAACAAGAAGAAGTAGAAAAAGAAGAACATGTGAAAAAAATAAGAAGAAGAAAAAGAGGAGGAGGAATAAAAAGACTAGGAATGACAAGAAGAAGTACAAAAAAATAGAGGAATAAGAAAATAATAAGAAGAAGATAAAAAAGTATAAGAAGAGAAAGAAGATGGTGATGATGATGAAGTTTAAGAAAAAAAAAAGGTAAATAATAAGAATGAGAAGAAGAAAAAGTAGAAGAAAAAAAAATTAGAATTAGAAGAAGTTATGGTAGTAGAAGAAGAATAATAAAAAGATGAAGAAGAAGTGGAAAAGGAAGAAGGTGAAGAATAAGAAAAAGAGTAGGAAGAAAAGAAAGAAGAAGTAGATGGACAAGAAAAAAAAAGAGGAAAAAAATTAGATAAAGAATAAGAAGAAATAAAAGAGAAAGAAGTAGAGAAATAAGAATAAATAGAAGAAGTAGAAGAAAAAGAAAAAGAAGAAAATGAAGAAGAAGAAGAAGATTATTATTATTATTATTATTATTATTATTACTAAAAGGTAGATAGAAATGAAAATAAGAAGAGGTGAAAAAATAAGAAGAAGAATAATAAGATAATGAATATGAGGAGAAAGAAGAAAAGAAGAATTGAGAGATAAAAATGATGCAAAAGAAGAATGAGATAAACATGAAGGAATAGGTGAGTATGAAGAAGAAACAGAAGATAAAGAAGAAGAAAAAAAGAGGAAGAATGAGAAGAAGATGATGAAAAAGGAAGAAGAAGAGAAAGAACATAAAAAAAATAAGAGGAAAAAGAATATAAAGAAGAAGGATGTGGAGAAGTTGAATAAAAAATGATGAAAAAAAAGAAAAATAAGAAGGAGAAGAAAAGAAGGAATAAGAAAAAATGGAAGCAAATAAATAAAACATAGAAGAATAAGAAAAGAAGATGAGAACGATGAAGAAGAAGCAGAACAAGAACAAGAAGAAGTGGAAGAAAAAATAAAGGATAAAATAAGTATGAATATAAAGAGGAAGAAGAAGAAGAAGAAGAAAAAAAAAAAATAAGAAAACAAAGAAGAAGAAGAAGAACAAATAAATAAGAAAAAAAAGAATAGGAGGTAAAAAAGAATAATAAGAGGAATAAGTAGAATAAGTAGAATAATAAGAGGAATGTGCTAGGCATTAAGTATTAGGTATTTGCAATAGAAACACAAAAAACAAAAACAACAAGAAATATAAACAAAAACTATAGACAAAATTAGCTTGAATCAACTCTACTACATCAAACCAATTGCAAATCCCCAGTAGTAGTGCTAAAAATGTTTTAGGCATTTTACAACACACTAAATTAATCACAAGTATATGAGTCTAACATTTAATAACATAAACTGAGTCTGAGTTATTATCTCACTAAGATTGGTTATTTGGATTGATTAAGCATCAAAGTTAATAAAATATTTACTCTCCAAGCTCACACTAAGATCAAGTGAAGTTGAATATATTATTAAAGTTCGCAAAGAATAGTTTCTATAGATTACTCATATAGATGGTTCTTGGGTTGCTTTATTTCATTATATATAGAAAATTTATTTTTAACATATATGTGAGTATGTAATTTATAAGTTTTTAGTTAAAGGAGAAATAAAATATGCAATCTCACCCATACATGTTGGTTACACTTCTTAAAATCATAACCTAGTCACATATACTAGTTCATGTTGGCAATAATAATGATACTTAAGCATTTTATCACTTTGAGGCAAACCTTTGATCACCTATCATAGTCCATAAGAAAAGTGTCTCAATTTATACTCTTATTTACCTATCACGATCCATCTAAGAGCTACACAATGACATGTGTAGCATAATATTAAAAAATAATAGAGGCAATTCTTTGGCCACAATGTTATAGTCCATACATTGGATGCGTTAATTATGTGACTAATTCAGTTGTCACAATCTATTAAATACACACATAATACCATAGTAGTAGAATATTCTAGAGTGTCAGAATATTTGAAAAGGGATATGTATCTTCTTTTTTGTAAAGATATTTTTGCTTGTAGAGCTCTCTAAGATTGGTCATTCTATTCTCAATCCTTTGTGTACAAACTAATAGCTAGTACTCTACTATGTTTAGATTAGATTTCCAAACTTCTTAGTTTTTTCTTTGTTCACTTCATTTTATCTCTTTCCTCTACTTGACTTCTTTTTCTATTTTCACTCATTCCTCTTTTGCTCTGAAAAAAATATTTATCATCTAAACAATCCAAGTATCATGTCATTTAGATGTGGGCTTTGTACCTGTTTATGTCACAACTTAAGTGTTGATTTCATAACTTAGTTCTTGCTTGTTTGCTCTATTTGGTGTTGCAATGAGGAAAGATTGTTGGGACATAAATATAATGTAATGAGTAAGAATGAATGTTGCAACAAAGAAATAATGTTGAGAGATAGTTAAACATTGTAGCGACCAAAGAAGATGTTGTGGTGTAGTGATATATTATCAAGACCAAAAAAATTGATGTGGCACAATAATATATTCTCATGACCAAAGAAGATGTTGCTACGTGGTGAGATATTATCATGACCAAAGAATAATGTTGCCATAGATGATTAATGTCAAGCTAGAATTATTATGTCCCAATCAAAGAAATAGCTTCATGATTGAAATTTAATGTCGAACTATAGAAATAGTATCATGATCAAGAATTAATGTCATAACTTGTTAAGCTTATATTCAGAAAATGTTTTCATGACTATGCTGAATTCTTCCATAACCAAAATTTTTTATTTTCTTCATTTAATGTGGTCATAACAAGGAATCTGAGTCATGACTCCACTTTTTTAGAATTTTTACTTTTCTTTTCTTATTAGATTCTTGCTTTTCATTAAAAGTTACAAAAACTCCCATATTTAGTGAAATATTAATAATTAGCATTTAAATCATATATTTGCATAAGAATTATGCTAATAATGAGTTAAATATATATTTAAAGTTCATATTTATTAACTTCCCCAAACTTAAAGTTTTGCTTATAATCAAGCAAATAAAAAAATATGAACATTATCGTTCAGATATAAAATAATCAGAATAAACTTACTTTCTTTGACATTGGAAAACTATAATTACATTATGATCAACCAATCCATTGTGCACTAAAATCTATAGTTTTCTTTGACATGAATTGGGCTTTAGAATGCTAAAACTGAGGCATATATGTAGTGGGGTTTTCTTATTTTTTTGAACCACTTTGTTTATTACCCATTCCATCAACATGGCATTACTCCTAGTTAGTTCAATTTTTTTCAAACTCTTTATTCTTTCCCTTTATAGTTGGTCTCTTATTCACGCCGGTAATTGTTGGAGGTGAAACTTTGGGGCATCTCTCTCTACTCTTAAGATCCATCTTCAGTCCTTCCACACTGCACAATCCTGAAACCAGAGCAGGGTAGATTATGTGAACCATAAATCATTCTCTTTCGTAATCTAACAAAAGACTTCTCAATAAATTTTTTCAATATTGATTTCATTCTCTTTTCCCAAAACATACATAAGTATTGTCCAATATTGGTTTACATGGAGAGATACAATAAAGGTTGAAGGACTGAGCTTTGAAAATAGAAGCAAATCTTTTCCTTCCATGTCAAAGTACCTCTTGGTATATGTCCATAAGAGCTTTCTTGGTCCTATGCCAACATCCTTTTCCATCTATCAATATTCTAATAATTTTATCAAAGTTTGGATGCTTCTTTAGCTTTCTGACCTTCCTTCCATCGAGACCTCTTGCAACTAAAAGATGTGTTGATGCTTTCCATATCAAATCTCACTTAGATTGATTTCATATAATGGGTTTTATCCTTCATTTCTTCTAAATAAGAGTAAAACTCCTTTACTACTATTGTATTGCCTAGTTTGAAGTACTTGTAGAGGGTCTTCCATTTCTTTTTTTTGACTATTTTTAGAATTAAAGAGATGAGTTTGTCAAATCTTTTTTCTCGAATAAAATTCTTCTTAGAGAATGTATTCTTCATAAAATTCTATCTCTTTTCCGATAAAATTTTTTTTCCTCTATCTTGCTCACATTTTCTATTTCAACTCCTCACTCGTATTCATTTTAATTCCTATTTTTTCACCACTCTCAGCTTCTCCAACATTCTTTTCCTATTCTTTTACTATTTAGCCTCCTAGTGCTTTCTAGAAATTTTGCCCCTAATTTTTTATAGATTGGGAAAAATAGATTGCATTCTAGCTATCCTTGTAGAAATTTAGGTTTTCATTGATTATGGACTAGAGAAAAAATAATGCTCATTATTCACAACTTAGTGAGAGGAAAATTTGGAGTACAAAATGTGAGTAGGCTTAATGGTTCATATGTCACTCATGAGAAAACTAATATCGTTGCCGAGAAAAAACACCATGATTGAGAATGAATGTTGAACAATGTGCAAAATACTATCACATTTGAAAAAGAATATCCTGTATTGTGAAATATTTTCATGACTGAAGGATGATGTTGCTAATCGCAACCAATGAATGATGTTGTGATGAAGTAATTATATTGTGATTGAGATATAACTTCATGATTGAGAAAAAACAACATGAGATGTGAAATATTGTCCCCACTGAAAGATGATGTCGTGATAAATGAATGATATCACAATGCAATAAAGTGGTGTTATGACACTATCTCTATGATGTCTAGCTAATGTTGCTTTGTGAACTCATATGTTGTCATAACCATGAAAAAACATTGTGACCTCTATTTTTTTATCATAAATGTCACTATACTTCTTGTGTTACCTTCCAAGAACCATGAAATAACTTCATTGTCATTAGCTCGACTAAGTTGCATTTTCATGATTTGTTCAACTTTCAAAAGAAAAAAAATTATATCTCCAAGATATGGATTTCTTCTTTCAATGTTCGCTCTTCCTGGTAATGCCCAATCTTTACCCATTAACCTTGAAATTTCTATCATATCTGATTTAAAAGAAATGGCACCATATGGAGTCATTGAAGTGATGGTGACTAGTCCTAACCAATAAGATCTCAGTGTGTTTAGAAATAGTTCGAGTCTAGAGGTAAAAATCAATAATTTATCTCAATCCTTGAATGCTTTTATTAATAATTCTTATCATGTCATTGTTTCATTCTATCTTTGTAAATCTTTTCACTTTCATTATAATTATTTCCTATTTTTTTTCCAGTTTACCTAATTGAAGTCATTTTTCACTAACACCCTTGAAAATCATTCCCAAATATTAATTTGTAAGATGACACACCTAGCAGTGTCTTGAAGGATATTCTATATGCTCATAATGCTTCACTCAACTGTTGAGGTTGATTTTTCTTAGAAATATTAACTATCTTCAATAAGATATTTTTGATCTCCATATTTGAAATCTTTTCTTCTTTGTTAGACTGTGGGTGAAATTGAAGTTCTTTCACATGCTTCACATATATTTTCCTAGAAGTCAAATAAACACCAATTACAGAAAAAATGGCAACCTCAATCACTCATAATGTGCCTAGGAGTTCCAAAGCGAATCAAAATATTTTTATGGACAAACTTCACCACCATCTTAGCATCATTTTTCCAAATCACTATGGCTTGTACCCATTTCAACACATAGTCCACTAACAATAGAATATACAAAATAGCAAAAAAGGAGGGAATGATCCTATCAATTAAATGCCCTATACATGAAAAATCTTAACCTCTAGAATATTGTTTAAGGGTATTTTATTTCTTTTGGATATGTTGCCAACTCTTGATATCTATCATACTATCAAAAAGTTATTACTAATCTTTAAACAAGGCAGACCAAAAAAGACTAGATTGTAGTATTTTCTAAGTCATTTGTTTTCTCCAAAGCCCCCTTCATATTATGAAGAGTGATATTCTGATATGATTTCAACATATTCTTCTTGTGGCACATGTCACCTCACAACTTGATCAATACATCTTTTGAATGATAAGTGATCATCCCATTAATAATATCTTACTTCATGGAGAAATTTATTTCTTTGTTGAGAGCTAAGCACAAGAATCAACAATTTGTAGGGTAGATAGTTTACAACATGTATATATCAAGGCAAGTGTTTCTTCATATCCATTAATTGTTCCTTTAAAAAGAAATCATAAATTTTGGTGGTATCCTCAATTCCTTTCTTAGCCTCTATATGAGATAAATGCTTAATTATCACATTTTAAATTACCTTCTCTTATCTTTGATCTCAATATCAAATTCTTGAAGAAATAGAACCCATTTGATCAATCTTGGTTTTACATCCTTCTTCATCATTAGATATCTAAAGGCCTAATGATCAGTATAAATAATCATTTTAGTTCCAATGATGTATGCCCTAAACTTGTCACATGAATAGGTCACTAATAATATTTTTTTTAGTGATTGTGTAGTTCTCTTGAGCATCATTCCAAGTCTTACTAGCATAATAGATGGTTCTAATATGTTATAAATGACAACATAATTATCCTTATAATAGGATAGTTTTATTTCTAGGTGTTTGGTAATAAAATTTACTTAGTGTTTTTTTTTTAATATATTTTGTAGCCATAACACTTATATGAGCCTAAGCTCTAGGACTAAGTTAACATCTTTGGACCTAAAAATTGAGAGGACAAGAAATAATCTTCTGAGATAAAAAGCTAAGAGAGGAAACATGAAAAATAATGGTAGTCATGGAACTAACCAAGGGGGTGGAGAATAAGTTGGAAACAACTCATTCCTCCTCACTATACCTTGGAAGACTATTGGTGACCGATAATGATAAATAGTTACTCTGAGTTTTGGATGAAACCAATACAAGTAAACTACGTTAAGTTGAATCAAAGCCTTATAGTGATGGTGTAATAATATTATTATATTAATTTGATGATTTTTAGAAGATCCAATAATCACATCGTAATATTCTTGGTTCTATACGATACAGTGAAGATTAACAAAGTTATCTTGGATGAAATAAGTTTAAGACTTTTTTTCCATTTTCTTTGAGAGAAGGCTCAGAACTTGTTCCACTACTTATCTAAAGGATTGATTAAGATTTGAGATAAACTTGTGAAAACTTTCTAATAAAGTTTTTCCTACCTTAAATCATCTTTCAAGTAAGGGAAGAAAACCCAATTTTGACAAGAGAAGTAAGATAATTTATATGATACTTAGGATTGATTCAATGAACTATTGAGAAGGTGCCCAAAATATGGATTTGAATTATGATTCGATGATAAAACTCTCTACAATATTTTGAACTATATAATAAAATTGTATGGTTGATATAATCTCAAGTGGCTCTATCATAAACAAGTCACTATAGGAGGCTCATTTTCTAATTGAAGAGCCAATAAAGAATAACTAATAAATACTAAATGAAAGAACATATAAAAGAAAGAAAGATGGAGTTTTGAAGCTGGATAGGTTGATAATAATGAAGGCAAAACTAGTTATATTTTTCAATAAATTTAGAGCTCAAAATGATAAAAGACTTAGTGTGAAAAAAATAGCATTTTGTAATTGTAGAAAGTAACCAATTTCAACCCTATGTATCAAGTAAATGAACCCAAGTTTTCTACATGATAAAGGGTATATATTCTGACCCAATAATAATACTCTCACACACTACCATCAGAACATAAAAAATTACAATAGTATTTATTATGAAATAATGAGAATGTGCATCAAAATATGAGATAATTTTACAAACATTTCAGGAGTTACTCAAAGGGATACCAAATGTAAGGATCCTCAAGTTCCTATTATAATAATGAAGGGAGAAAAAAAAACCATCATGAGAAGATAACATTCTAGTGCTATTTATGGAGAAAAAGAAGAGGAATAATCTATAGGAGAACCAAATGGAAATGATGAAGATTATTGAGAAACAACTTAGGCAACCGGCACTATTAATGAAGATGAAGAGCTTAAATAGATTACTAAGCAATATTGAGACAAATCTAAAGAGGTGTATGTTCATAATAATTAGAAGTGATAAATAGTTAGAGGTATAATGCAGAATAAAAATCCAAAAGGGATATTAAAATAGAGGATGAAACTATAACTAATGACATAGTGACTTTTGCCAGAGTCATGATGCCCACCACCTTGATATCTAAGGTTGTGTCATTTTCCAAAGTTGCAGCATCCACAAAACTCACAACCAAACTCAAGCCCCTAGACGTGACACATGAAAAAGGATATTAAAATAGAGGATGAAGCTATAACTAATGACATAGTGACTTGCCAAAATCATGATGCCCACCACCTTGATATCAAAGGCTGTGTCATTTTCCAAAGTTGCAGCATCCACAAAACTCACTGCCAAACTCAAGCCCCTAATCGTGATACATGAAGAAGTGGAAATGGATAAGGAGATGTATATTACACAAAGCAACGAACAAAAAAGATGAGTTTCCATATAATGATTATAAAAATAGCAAACAAAATCTCTCTCATATAATTATTTTTACCATAATATTTTAGAAAAGAAATGTTGGAAAAGCATTCGAAAGGTTCCTTAACATCTTCAAGAAGTTGGAGGTCAACATTTACTTCATCAAAGCATTATCTCATATGTCCCACTATGTAAAATTTATGAACGATAACATGAGTAGTAAGAAGAAGATAGAGATATGCAAAATGGTAAATATGACCAAGAGGTATAGAATAATCATTTATCATGGACTTCTAAGAATGCTCGAATATTTGGAGAGTTTTATGATTCTGTACATTATTTTGGACCATATTGTCTAGAAGGTGCAAGGTGATTTGAGATCAAGTATCAACTTGATGTCATTGTCGAGAGTATGAAGGTTTAACCTTGGTGATATTACTTTAATATATTTCTTGGTGTAGATGGTTAACTGAACAATCAAGTTTCTAAGGGAAATTATAGAAAATATTTTAGTCAACATTGGCAAATTTACATTCCATGCTCATTTTGTTGTACTAGATATGAAGAAAGACAAATAATACTCCATTGATCTTGGGATGATTGTTTTTAGCTACTAGATAAGATTTTATAGTTATCAAGAATGATGAATTTATACTTTGTATGAACGAAGAGCAAGTAAAATTCAACATATACAAAATCCTATAAATTCTAGATGATGATGATAATAAATATTGCTTGAAAATAGATAGTCTTTTATGCACCATAGAGAGACAAAGTATAGATTTTAGATGGAAGGATATCATGGATGATTAGTATCTCAAAGAAAATAAAGAAAATGATGAACTAGAGGAAATCGATAGTGAAGAAATAATATAGTTAATTTGAGGAAAAAAATTGTAATGGAGTTATGACAATTTTTAAAGTCACAACTTCCATAGAATCAAAGTCAACATACCTCAAACATATGAAGGAAGAAGCAAAAATAATGAAATTCCTAATTTAAGGATATGGGGAACTTACTAAGGATATTTTTGAGATTGTAGAAAAAGTATAAGCAATGGAAAGTCCACTCATGATCATTGATTTATTGGAAAAGAAAGATGAGACAGATACAATAATGAAAGAATATCAAAAATAAGATGAAGAGATAGTTGTTATAAAAAAAATCATGATTTTTAAAAATATCATGACTTTACTTACTGAATCTATGAAGGAAGTCATAGTATAAGATGAAGCTACAACATTAATGAAACTGAAACTTTAAAAAAGCTTTAATTTATTCCAAAGCCATGAAAAAGTGATCTTGAGAGCAATTCTTTCTACTACATCTCCATAATAAACCTTGACCTTATCACAAGTGAACACAAGCAATGATGTCTTAAATAATACATGATATCCACCAAAAAATATCCTAAAGAAAAGAATTTGTTAGATGACTTGATATTGAAGAAGAGGTTGAAAAGATAAGCATAAGAGAAAGATTATATTTGTGATGTTTGCTTGGACTACTAAAATTACTGACTAAATTGGAGATCATATATTGGTCTAGATATGGATATGAAACATAGCAATCCTTGGGTGGCAACCCAAGAATTTACTTTTTGTATTGTATGATCAAATAATGTTTTTATATTTATTTATACATAAACACTTGTACACTATAGATATCCAAAAAGAAGTCATCAGAATCAAACCTAGCCATGACTTTCTCAATGACAATTGAAGTCATAGTGCTCAAACAAGGTCACAACTTTCTTGTAAGTCAAACAAAGCCATGAAACTCAAACTTTGTCACTGCTATCCTTTTAAAAGAAACGTTACATCCATGCATAAAGTCATAGAAATTTTGTATCATCTTTGACTCTACCTTAATCCTTCATATAGATCAACATTTTTTTATAAACTTATTTCTTCTCCTTCTTCTCCACTCTGATAAAACTCATTGGGACTATATTCTTTAGAGATCTAAGTTACCATAGAGAAGGAGACCTTGATTTCAAATCTAAGATCAAGAAGAGAAGAGATTGAGATGAGGTGCAAGGCCAAATAAAAGTGATAAAAGTAGCCCACCACTTAGACTTCCTCTAAAATTATAGTGCCTGATCTAATTTTTTTACAAATGGAGGGAGAATTTGGATGACTTTTGTTATATCCAAATAATATTTTGTAGGTGAGTGGGAGTTTATTGAATTCATCTCACCTTTCTAGCTGATGATAAAAAGGAGAAATTGTGACTAATTGTTCACCCACATGGAATAAGGAATGCAATAATAATAATGAGTGAGTTTTAATCCAACTTAGAAGATATACAAGACAAGCAATGCAGTATAAGATGAGTTTTGATATATGTTGATCGAAATTTAAGAAATGAAATATTCGATTGCAAGGGACCATGGATGGTATGGCCTTCAAATTTTTAAAGATATAATCAAACAATAAAGAAATCAACAAGACATTGATGGATGGAAAAGGAACTTAGAGAGTTTCACTTTCATCAAAAGTACATATGAACTCTTAGTACAAAAAGAATTTAAAGAATAGAGCATGATTTGGTTTATACTTTTTGTGTTCTATTTTGTAGTCGACTCTCAATCTCTCTACTATCTTGTGAGATAGAATGATATTATTATTTACCATGGTGAAAGGATATAAAATTGATGTGGGAAAGATATTAGAGAATTCTAATCTCATCTTTCAAGATGGGGGAGGCTATTCTCATGCCAAATAATTTATATCTTGATTATACTATGTCCTACCAAAGAGTCTCAACTGATGAATATGTAGATGAATGGTACCCATGGATGTTTCCAAGACATTGGAGGGCGTGAATAAAGGCCTTGAAAGAAATAATATGAAAGAGTTGGTTATTAAATGGGAAGAATCAACTGATATTGGGCGAGAAGTTTCATCCTTCCCCGAAGCTAATATAAAAGTAATTGAAATAAGTGGATATAAATTTGATGAATAATTACTTCTCTGATATGACTATCTTATGGGTAGACAAGAAGGAGGCTTGAAAGAGATTCACTTGAAGTTGAAAGATGATGATAGGTAGATTCACTTTAAGGTGGAGCTATATCCAAAATTTCTTAGTAGAGGAATTAGAGCAAAGAGATACCAAGTGAAAAGAATACTTGAGGAGAAAGGAAGAGAAATATGAAGCTAAACTAGAGTAACAGAATGCATTGTGGGTATGCAGCTCAATAAGAATGATTACCTATTTGCATCTACCTAGAAAAGTTTGAAGAGTGTGCATCAAGATCTTGGAAGAGGCAGTGAAATAAATGAAGAATAATATGTTGGGAATCACTAAATCACTTTGGAAACTTAATGAAACCATTGAAAATGTGTGGTAAAAAATAGTAAAAGGTAGAGATGAAGAAATAGAGTGTAACATGAAGCATAGAGAGAAATAGTAAATAAAAGACTTAGAAAAGTGTAATGAGAATTAAAAATATATGTAATCTGCACTGGGCTCATTTGAAGATTTACTAAAGTTAATTGGAAGATAATAATATGTATTATATAATATGATTATAAAAATGATGGAATGAGCAATGACTAATAAGAGAGATGTAGGGAGGTCTTCCACATCCATGCCTAGATTTAAGCTCTCTAGAGCAAAGTTCCCATTAAAGAATTTGGATACACCTGATCAACAATATCAATTACCTTCTTCTTTATAATGATGTAATTATCATTACTTTCCTTTTCTGTTATGTTGTATTTCTTACTTTGTGGTTTGATGTTTTAGAATATTTCTAGAGGAGAAGAAGATTTTTTCTTATAAAATGACTATTTTTAGTATGAGATTTTTTTCAATACTTTGTGTACTAATTTTTTGGGTTGTTTAGGATGGATTTCTTGATATATTTGTACTGATTTGGACTTTAAATGGATATATTTTACTAAATTGTGGTTTTGATGGAATTTAATGAATAGTAGTGAAATACGAATATTTTATGTGAAATTGATGAACTTGGAAAAGTGATAACTTAAAAGGTAGAAAAATAATGAAAAATCATAAAATTTATCATGGCATGACTTGGTTACATTATTCAAAAGCCTATTAAGAACTTGCAAGAGTATTTCATGGCCACAACTTTACAAAACAAGTCGTGATATTTTTCGTATGGTATGAATCAACTTGAATTATCACGACCTTTTCACTATACAATATTATTTTCATGACCATGATATTTTCTTGGAGTTTTAGCCATACTCTTTATAAAATACAATGATGGATATGACTTTATTTTTACATCATGGTAACCAAGTACCCTACTAGAATAAGAAGTCATGACATTTTCTAGTACCATGACTTAATCAATACAAAGCTCAAAATTGCATAGTACCAAGTAATTTTTAGTTGTAATAATCTTTATGCTATAACTTTATGTTTTAGAAAATATTTGTCTAAGTCATGGCATTATTTCAGCCATGACTTTTCATTATAAAGAATAAATTTCTCAGTCATGTCTATTCTTACTATCATGACTTTGTGATCGAAAGGGTATTTATCTTAGTCATGGTATTTATGCTGCCATGACTTAGCATTCCATATATGAGTTGCTTTAGTTATGGTATTCCTTTTTTTACTTTTATATTATAGAGAGGATTCAAAGAGATGATAAAGTCATGATCTCAACCCAGCGTCATCACTCATAGATTAAAGATTTGCATGTAACCCAGAAGTATGTATGGAGAACTTAGAGTTTTTAACAAAAAAGAGGGATGAATTAGAATTTGAGGCCAAGAGCAAAAAACCCTAGGTGACATAACTTTCAACCCATACATAGAAAATCCAAGGCATATGCAAGCATGAATTAATTGGGATAAGGTTTTGAGACATAGATCACCAGGGCAATAATTGAGAATGATCGAATACATGAGATATCACACAAAATATCTTGTGAATTATTCCCAAATTTCATGCTAAATTGAGATCTATGGTTGCTTTATTATACAAGTGGTATGATGATATGATTATATAATATTTATATTTATGATAATTTTATAGTTTGAAGATTTATGGATATAGATATTAATAAGAACTTAGATTTATGGTTTTCATTACATCATATATTTATGCAAGTTGACCATGATGGATTGTGATTTAAGTCATAGAACATATTCATCAGGTATCATAAGAAAGAAGTGACCACCCTTCTAATCATATTGCATGAGATAAACCTATGAGTGAAAATCTAAGATTGATGGAAATTAAATTAAGGCAAGTTTGATTCTAACAAAGCCAAAAGTATAAATAAATGTATTTATGACCAATCTATTATACATATTCTAGAAAAACTAGCTTTCAAATGAAAAAGGATTATGTATAATGTCTAACCTAGGAGTTTCATCATAGTATGTGAGTCATGTGTTGGTCTTGATAGATAGTAATAGGTATGTCATAGGATAGTAGCAATTGGAGGTGTTTCATATAGTGGCGATGGCCTTGTAATTCATTTCCTCTTGTATGGTTTCCATACGTGAGATTCACGAAAATACATATGTTAATTTATGCAAGTATGATATTTGGGAAGCCAAAATCATAAACACATTTATTACAACAACATTTCATATCTTTATGATATTATAGGTTAGAGAATAAAAATGTATACTCGAAGTAGGCACCAAGGGTAGTTGATATATTGCTTAAAAGGAGTATGAGTGTGGGTGACTCATGAATGGAACAAGTGTTGTTTTGATAGTCAAATACCGAGGGCACAATTACAAGGGAACCATACTTTATAGTGATAGTCCAATGGTAACAAATTATCTTAAATGCCAAGGGGGCACAAGCATTTTCATACTAATCTACTATTTGTTCAACAATCAAACATGACATTGCTAAAATATTAAAGACACCTCACCATACAAAAAAATTAACCAACCCTAGAGTCTAAGTATATTTTCAAAACTCAAGTCTATCTACTCAACTCAAGTAGTATTTAATTTATTATTATTTAGTCAAACTAAAAATATAATCATTGTGGAACCGATACCTAGACTTATATCCATTTTTACTACTTGTATAACTTATATACTTGTGAAATTCTGTCAGATAAAAATAATATCCCAATGAGATTTTGGGACCATACTACAAATGATAAGTTTTATCACTATAACAAAGTGCCAAAAACAACTAATAAAAAATCTATATTGGGCTAAATTTATATGATGAGATGCAACATGCATGTAGCCATGGGTGATTCCATAATGAAAAAGTCACTCGAGGAGGCATATATTTTATTTGAGAGGGTGACAAAAAATAACTACAAAACTTCAATTAAAAGAGCAAGTGGAAGAAAGCAAACTAAAATATTAGGGTTGAATAGATTGATAATATGGAGGCCAAAATGAATATGTTTTTCAGCAACTTTGTAGGCAAAAATGACAAAAGACAAAGCGTGAGAGAAATGACATCTTTGCAATAATATGATCTAAGCAATTTTAACTGTATTTATCAAGTGGAATAAGTCAACATACAACAAAACACATAGTATATTTTTAGACCCAACAACTTCATCTCTTTACACTATCATTTGGATGTGAGAAATATGAGAATATATCTTATGTTAGCCAAAAAAATCTATAGTAGAATATGAGTCATATATCAGAAAAATTATGGGAATCAACTTTATAGGTAATCAATTGCATAGAGCTTCAAGTTCTAATTATAACAAATAAAAGGTAATAAAGAAATCATCATTTGATGATAATTTTGTTGTGCTATTAATGGGAATAAATAAGAGAAATGATGCACAAGAAAATCAAATTGGATAGTTGGAAACAAGACTGGATTGCATTGACATGACTATGAAAATTATTAAGAATCAATTAGATAGTTTGTACTCATATTTAAAAATAGGAATGTCAATGGATTTCCTATCGATATTGAGGAACAATAAAAAAGTAGAAGGGTAGAAAATAAAAAAAATCAAAGGGGAAAGATAATGTAAAAAAGAATTTTGTCATAGATGATGTTACAACATCCAAAGGCATAATATTTAATGTCACAACATTAGAAATCTCCATATTTAATGTTATGATGTAGCCTGCCATGCTACCCAATTTATTCTACCAACAATTACTTAGGATGAAGTGGAATTAAAGGAGGAAATGTTGATGAACTAGCATACAAAACAAAAGGATTATGTAGAGAACAATGAAAATGTAGATAGTCCCAACTCTTTCCATCATAATATTCCTTTTTTGTAGTAATTTCTAATGGGAAAGTTGGATGGAAAGTTTTACAAATTTCTCAATATTTTTAGAAAGCTGAAAATTAATATACCATTTATGGAAGCATTATCTTAGATGCCACACTACATGAAGTTCATGAAAAATATAATGAGTAGTAAGGAAAAATAGAGACGTATGAAACAATGAATATGACCAAAAAATGCACTATAATAATCTAAAGAAAACTCTTGAGAAAGTTCAAAGATCTAGAAAGTTTTACCATTTCATATATTATTATGGAGCACACCTTCTGAAAGGCCTTATGTGACTTGAGAGAGTATTAATTTGATATTGTTGTTTATATTAGGGTAGCTAAATATGGATGATATTACTCAAACTTCTCTTACTTGTAAATGGTTAATAGATCCATCAAATTTTTGAAGGGAATAATTGAAGATGTGCTAGTCAAAATTAAAAAATATATCTTTCCTACTAACTTTGTGGTGGTAGACATGGAAGAAGACTCATATGCATTATTACTTTTGGGGAGAACCTTTTTGGTCAATTGAGAGGTATTGATTAACATAAATAAAGGAGAATTCATACTTCATGTGTCTAAAGAATAAATGATGAGGAAAACTACTGATAAACAAATAATCTCATCTGTATAATTAAAATCTAGAACTTAAAATTCATAATGAAGCATTTACTAGATGGTTACTAGCCTAAATAATGGAAGAAATCATGGAGTTAAAAAAAATTTAAATTAAGAAGAAGTTGTGACATTTCTTAAAGAAGTAAATGTGCTATGATAACATGATATTTATCAAAGTCATGATAACATAAAAATATAATATAGGCATGAGGACTTCTAAAAATATAGAATTAACACAACTATGAGAAGTAGCAATACTAATTGATGCAGTGCCTAATGAAAAAGATGAAGTTGAGATGAAGATTAATGAAGAAAGAAGAAAAAGAGTCCAAAAAGTAAGAAGAAACACTATACATGAAAATGGCAATGTTAAAATGCAAAAAGAAGTCCTGAAGTTTAAAAAGATATGACTCTCATAACTAGATCAATGAAGAAAAAAGTATGATAGAAGCTAAATGAGCTGAAAGCTTAATATAATAGAAGGTAATTGTATAAGTCATGATATTTTTAAAAATCATGACACAATTATAAAAGGGAACACAAGCTGATGTAATGACATATTTCAAAGTTATGAATCAGAATTTTTACATCCAAAAGAGAAGGTGACAGATGGCCTAATGTTGAAGGAGATATAAGGGAATATGTTGAATTAGAAAAGAAGAAAATATAGATGTTTTATCAACTAGAATCATTAATAGAAGATATGGAGAATACGAGAAAAATTTAGATCAAATATTATAGTGAGAAGATTGCTTGGATGGCTGGGATCGACTATGGAGAAACTAGACCAAAACATTTGTCTAGCTAAGATGTTAAACATAAAGCTTCTTGGGAGAAAACCCAAGTATTTATCTTTTTTTCATTGATGTGATTGTTTTCACTAATTCATACACCACTATACAAAGACTAAATATAATAATATCAAACCCAATTGTGATATTCTACGTGAATTATCATCCCTAAAAAAATTCAAGACTCTCAAACCTCATCATGATATTTCCACGGGAATTGAGTATATATTATAGTTGCAATGTTACCTTCAAAACAAGTCATGAATATTTTTTAATGTCATGACATCCATCCGAAACTTTATAAAAAGCCACAAATCCTAAATTTATTTCATAGCTCTTCTTATTATACCACTAAACAAAACCCCCTACGATGAAGGTCTATACATATTAACATCATGTTGGATGGAGAAACATTGATATCAAGGCATAGAGGAAGATGAGACAAAGCTGAAAGTTGCTAGAAGGTGAAATCAAAATGAATCAAGGCAAGCTTCAATGTGGCTACAACCCAATTTCTATTTATTGAAGTGATATTTTTTGACTGAGAAAGGGAGGAATTGGATGAATACTATCATAACAAAGAATGGTTTCATGGGTGAATAAGAATTCAAAGATATAATCTCACCGTTCTAGTAGAGAATCAAGAAATTGAACTATTTGATATTATGTTGACATTTTGAAAGGGGCAACATGACTATCATGAGAGAGTTATACTCAAACCTCAAAGACATACAAGTGAAGTGACACTATGTATACGAAGTTTATGTATATATTGATAGAGATTTCAACAATGAGACCTTGTGATCGAACGGATTTCTGACGATATAGCTTTCAAAATCCTAAAAATACAACCCAACTACAAGATCACCAAAATTTCGATAGATGATGGAGAGGATGAATGAAGAGTCTTTATGGACATATACCAAGAGGAGAGATGACTGAAGATGACAAGGTTTGACATTTTTTTCTATATTTAGTCTTGCAACATACTCTTCATATTTCTACCATAACCCAAAATAAGGGTGATTTTATTGTTTTCCCTAGTGAAGGTATATAAAATGAATGTCAAGAAGATTTTAGAGAAATCTATCATTGATTATCAAGTAGGAAGATTCTCAAGTTAAATAATTCACCACTCTCTCATTAAAATATTATGTCATGATGGAGTGCTAACATATAAAAATAGAGATGAATTATGATAATGAATGTCCCTCTGACATTTTCTAG
The DNA here is from genome assembly GCA_029783825.1 of Sapria himalayana. Classification (NCBI taxonomy): domain Eukaryota; kingdom Viridiplantae; phylum Streptophyta; class Magnoliopsida; order Malpighiales; family Rafflesiaceae; genus Sapria; species Sapria himalayana. Next base: position 477,137 of record JAREIK010002121.1, read on the forward strand.
TAAAAAAAGAAGACTTAGATGAGCTAAAAAGAGGAAGCTGATTGTTCAAGGGGAATAACCAATTGATAGTGAGCAAGAAGTGCCAAGTTTCTATGAAACTAAAATTGAAGAAAAAGGAGGAGGAATTAGTGAGAATTTAGAGAAAGAATCACCCTCGAAAAATAAGAACCAGAAGGGGATAAGAACATGAAATTAGAGGCTGCTAATAGAGAAACCAAACTGAAATTCGACATAAAAAAGCTGCAAAGCTCCTTTGCAGCAAATCTCCTTTGCAGCAAAGCTGAAAGGAGGAGATTGTCAACGGGAAGCATATGTGATGAAAATGAAGAGTAAGACAATGTATAAATTAAGCAACATTGTGCATTATAAAGCATTCATTAGAATGCAAATGATGACCATTTTGTGTCCCTCCAAGAGAAATTAAAAGAATGTATTATGAATAACTTGGAAGATATGATGCAAAGAATAAAGATAGTCATGATGGGTAGTGCTGAAGCTTCTAGCACACTCTAAACTTCAATCTCTAATGAGTGGAAAGATATGATCAAGAAGAGAGATGAATACATGAAAGAAACTATGAACTTAAGAAATGAATTATGGATAAAGGACTTAAGAATGTGCAATGCAAATCAAGAGATATATGTATTATGCACAAGGGAAATTTTAGGAGACTCTTAACTTGTTCGATAAGAGGCTTGATGAGCTAAACAAGATAATTTCGAGGATGATAGAGTGGGCAGTGAGCAATAAGGGAGACATAAGAAAACCCCTCATAACCATGCTCTAATTTGAGTTGTAATAGCTTAATTTTTAGTGAAAAAGTTCGATGAAAAGAAGCAAGAAAACTATCAGTCTTCTTCACCACCATAATGAATTATGTTTTTGGTTTTATTCCTCCTTTTATCATACATAGCATCTAGTAGAGAGAAAGATTCTTTTATTTGGGATGAACAAATGCTTTGGTGTAAGAGTTTATTCTAGACTCAAAGTACTAAGTTTTTATAGTTCTTTTTGGATTATTTCATGATGTTTGTATACCAAAATTATGCTTAAATGATAGGAATGCCATGGAAATGTATTTTTCATGGGTTTGATGAAAAATAGTTAAATTGGCTATAAATTGGGTGTAAATAATAGACTCGGTGAAAAATAATAATAAAGTATAGAAAAGCAAGATGAAATAATGACATTTTCAATATCACCATATTATTTATACTAGCATATACCTATCAAGTAGTTATGGCAAGCCTATCTTATCAATGACTCTACAAATTTGTTAAGAAATTCATCATATGTCATATCTCTATTACATAATTTATAATTACAATATCTTTCTACTATGTAATACATTAATTGTAGTCATGATATTATTTCAGGATCACAACTACATTTACTTTAAACACATTTTTAGACATGATATTTTTTCATATAATGAGTGTGCCCACTATTATTTGTATGATATGTGAATTCATGACATATTTTTATCACCACGACATAAGTGTAACATGAGTAAATTGGCATATCATGAAGCAATTTTAATATGAAATATTTCTGACATCATGACATTATAACTTCTTAAGCCACAACATCTTTTTAGCACTATGACTTCATCCTTGTGCATACATAATGATGTCATAATATTATTCATGACATTCCACAATGTGATGATACAAAATTAATTCAATTCCATTCTTTTTAGTGACATCACAACATTAAATTCATTAAGGTGTTATAGTAAATGATGAGACATAAAGATATAAAAAAAGGATTTAATGAACTTAAATAAATAAATAAAAAGAACGAGGTCTTCTTAAGGAATTCAAATCACAACTAAGGTGTGAATGCCACTAGGGAAACAACTTCAAGCTAAATACAAAACAAAGTAGATTTGGAATTGGATTTTGAAACCCCTAATGTTATTTTTCTTTGGGGGGTACTCAACTTGATTATATGATTCTCAATTCTCTTCACTTGAATCATTCCCCAATGTTAGAATAGTTAGAAACAGAAGGTTGATTTATGTAATTATATATGTTTTTTTTTGTTTTTTTTTGTTCTTATTTTGTTTTTTTTAATTTTTTTAATTTTTTTAATTTTTTAAATTTTTTAAATTTTTTAAATTTTTTAAAATTTTGGTATTTTTTTATTTTTTAATGTAATTATATTGCTTAATTTCATTTGTAATGAATAATTATGATTTTGTTCCTAATTAAATAATGGATATGGGTATTTTTTTAGAATGTCAACATTTGATTCCACTATTTTGATGTATCCAAGTATATTGACTATGGTGAACAATGATAAGTAAGTTATGGGACAAAAATATAAAAGATATGTGTCAGTGGGAAGTGATAACTCTTCAACCCTCCGATCTAATTTTCCGTAAGTTTAATTGATGTGAATATAACAATAAT